>CM034146.1:330512134-330814393 GCA_019776745.2 Taxus chinensis
TTTTGGTATGACCCGAACAAACTTCGAATGGGAATATATTTCAAGTCAAGGCTCAAAATATTGCAAATCTGACACCGTTGGAAAGATCTCGGCTTCATCCATGCCATGGAGATTTGAAACTTTAAGTTTGGGGAGGTTAGGTAAAGAAAAATGGAGAAAACATCTTCAAGGCCATTAATACGAATCTATCTGCCTCAACAACCAGATTAGATTCGATCTGTTCCGTCATTTCCTCTTCCTTCAAGGCGTCGAGCCAGAGATTGATACAACCGAGTTAGATTTGGGGGAAGATTTTGTAGGAGGCATTAATTGCAGTGGTTGAGCTTCAACCTGATTTTCCCGTTTCTCTATCTTTCTTTCTTCTCTTTGATTGAGTCTATAAATACCAGGTCGGGACTCATTGTAAGTGTTGGACATTCTTCTATTTCACAGGCTCCCCTTTTCTTCTGGCAAAGGAACTCATGGAGTTTTCAGACCTTCCACTAGACTATAGTATGTTTCTGCCTTTTGGCCACTTTGTAATGCATTGTATCAATCTACATAGCAACAAAACACATCTGTGATCGATTTTAAATCCTTTCTTGTCTCTTTTGCTTTCATCTAGTATTTCATTATAAATTTGGTTATTTGTGCTTGGTTATTGTATGCATTTTTTTTGTTTGTGTCTATTAGCAAAACAAATGTTCATCATTCCTTTGGTGCATCACCTTATAGCTTAGTTTGATTTCCTGTATTCCTTTCACCACTGTCTCTTTGGTAAAACTTAGATTAGGTTTAGGAATAGGCCCTCTGTAATTTTTCACACATGCACTTAAACAGAGGAATAGGAACCAACCTTTAACCTGGAGAGTTTTCTCATTTTCTAAGTCCCGCACTTTGGAGAAAACTCAATGTTATGCGGATCACACCAAATGACTCTGCTTTAGAAAAGTAGATCTGATGATTCATTTGGGGGTGATTTGATTTTTGACTAACAATTTTGGCACACCCAGTGGGACAGGAAATCTCCATATTTATTACAGTAAGGTTGATATGCACTTGCTGTGATTCTAGCCTTTAAGAAGCTCTTAAAAACTACGCATCTGGCGACTCCAAAAGGGACAAAATCCACTAGTTCCAGCTCTCCAAGTTTCCCAAGTTCATGAGAAGGATACAAACAAGGTCTAGAACAAGAGAGGAATGATAGTTTGTACACATACACTTGTGACCAGATAGAAGGAAAAGAAGAAGAGCCCAGAGGTCTCCATCTCCTCCAAATAGAGCCTTATCAACACCTCCTCCTAGTACGTCATTCTTTCAATCAAGAAGGGTACTCAGGTCGATCAAGATGGCACACCAACAACCAAATCCTTACGTCAACTTCACTGGTAGTAGACCACTTGCTTTGAATGCACAAAACCCAGTCCCAATGGCAGCGTTGAAGAGCATCCCATATTTCACTAGAGAGAACCAGACTTGTCCCGACGACCACGTTCAAGACATTGAAAATGTCTGTACAATCCATGAGATCAATGAGATGGATATTGCAGTCAATTTGCTAGCCTCTTCACTCAAAGGTAAAGCTTCACAATGGTTCAGGAGCATTGAAGTAAGCTCTATTCAAAATTGGGACCAACTGTGCACAGCTCTTCATAACTAGTTTGGAGAAAAGGGAGATAACCTATCCTTATTGGAGTAGCTGACAATAATCAAGAGAGCTCTGAACGAGAAATTGACGGATTTCAACCTCAGATTTGAACGGACCTGGGACGGGATTCCAACAATAGTAAAGCCCACTAATGAAGGTGCCTTCTTATACTTTCTTAGGGATTTAAATTCTAATATTTCTTTGATGATTTGGTCAATGGGGGGCACAACCTTACCTGCAGCCTATAGCCTTTCCATAGGAGCTAAGAATCATTTGATTGAGGATGGAAAACTTGCTTCTAGGCTATCCATGCCTCTATACCTTGAGTTAGGAAACCCAGGTGCCAACCAAATGCCCGCATTAGCTCATATACCCACCCACAAGAATCAAAGTTCAATTGAAGCCTCCACTTCATCATCTAACACCTCAAAGGAGCTTTAGGAAGTTATGAAACAAATGTAAAACCTGGGAAATGAGCTAGTAACCATCAAAAGACAGCAGGCTCAGAGTTCTAGGCCATATCAGCCTCAGGCTCAGTATTAGGCCAGACCCCGATATCAGCAAAATAGACCACTAGCTCAAGTTGTAAATCAGAGTCAACACCAAGGGCAACCTCAACCTACTAGTCCTTTTAGGTCATATGACCCAAACACAGTTTCAGCATCAAGGGGATTGGTTCTAGCACATAATAACATGGCACAAGAGTATGAATGGTGTTTCCTATTAGGGAATAAGGGATAAAATATGCGGAAATAATCCCTCACAGAATCACAATAGTAGAAACTAATATGCAAAAAATATTACAGATCTAAAATAAAAGTGCAGAATAAAATAACACAACACAAAGAGACAGTATTTAATGTGGTTCACCCAATTTGGGCTACGTCCACCAAGAATCACTTGCTCAAATTTTATTACAAGCCACCACTCTCTCAATGCAATACCCAGATCTGTTTGGAGTTATGCTCAACAAAATCTACATAATTCACACCCGAATTCAAAGCACAGATGCAATGTTTTTCATCCCTCTATCATATGCATAAAACCATATAAATATACAACTACTTAAGCAGTTTTACAAAACTGTGGGTATCAAAACCATGGGCAAAAACCGTCCCATAAACCTATGGGTTAAAATCTCGCCCATATGAGAAAATCACGTTTCCCAATATATCGGGCACGTTTTTAGGCCCAAAAAAAATCAGGGGCTGCACCCCCGAACCCCGACGAGGATACATGAAAAGTGTATTGTACTCTTAGTGTACAGTCTTCAACACTTTCACACATGAAAACAAGCTCCACAACCTAACATTTCCCATGTAATCAGCCACATAATCAGTCGATGTGCTTCAATGGTGCATTAAATCAGGCTCTTATGGTGCAGACCATTGGTGTGTCACAAGAACCTAGCCACAGAGAAAGTCAACAACAAAGAGCTCAGCAAGAGGCACCCCCAAACAAAACTATGCTTGTCAATTGGCAGGCTAAAGACTTATGTGGAATGAATTAGACTCCTTCTCAAAGTATAGCTGTCAGTACATAGTCTAAGAGGAGAAATATTGGAGAAGGACATTCACCAAGCTCAGGTGAACCTCAACCCTCCGCTGCTCAGCAAGGTATTGGCATTCAAATTACAACTCCCAATGTGCAAATTCAATCCAAGCCACCTTCCAAACCTACTCAGGCATCGGTTGTAACAGCCTAGGTGCAAGACAAAAATGTGCTAAGGAAGGGGTAGCAAAAGTAAAGTTCCTTTAATATCATCGAGAAAATGAAGAGGACAAGTGTGAACATTTCACTATGAGAGTTATTGGCCATTCCGGGGAAGAGGGATCTATTCTAGACTGCCATGAAAAATTGGTCAAGCTCAAGTCAACCACCTAATCAGCAAGTGAAAGTGCTTACCAATGCGGCTCAACTTGAGAGAAGCCATGGAGAAGAATGAGGTAAGAATCTGAAGCCACTTCTATTTTATGTTTCATTAATCATTGGAAATAAATTGGTGCACAAATGCACGATCGATTCGGGGGGCAAGTAGTTTTGCTAATGCCCAAATAAATAGCTGATCAACTGGATCTCCAGTATGAATTCATCTCTAGAGGAGTAGTACAATTGGATGGGACAACAATGACCACTGGTGGAGTCATCAAGGATTTGAGTCTCCACTCTACATGCCTGTCCTAATGTGACTGTATTACAGAATGTATCAGTCATGGACTTGCCACCACACTTTGTGTTGTGCTTGTCTAGGGACTTCACTACAAAAATTGGAGGCTACTAGTCTGCTGACTGGTCACATATGCTCTTTAGAAAATGGTATGGAGTGAAGGCCATAATTAGATCCGAGCCTAGAGTAGACTATCACATTGAATTTTATTGTACCAATCCCAATCAATGCAAATTGTTTGGCATTTGATCAGGAGGACCTCCTAAGCACTTCTGAAGTAGATACCAAGGTGGGGTGTATTCTAGAACCTGACCCCTCGACGATATGGGTGGTCAAAATACATGCTTTTGATCCCTATAAGGAGATGGAAGAATATGAACTATGAGTCTACTACCTACATGAGGAGAATCATTATCTTCCTGACATCATCAAACCAAAACACAAAGATGATAATGAAGTAAGGAAATTATTCTTTGATGGCTCAAGCAGCAGACAAGGAGCTGGAGGTGGAGCTATGATTGTGTCCCCCCAATGTATGAAATATTATTCAGCCTTTCAAATTTTAGTTTTCCTATTCAAATAACACTATAGAATATGAGGCTTTGGTCCATGGACTACATTGGGCTAGAAGACAAGGAATCAAGAACCTGTAGGTGTTTGGTTATAGTGAGTTGGTTGCCAATCAAGTCAAAGGACATAGAATGCTGTCAAGAATTACCTGCTCAAAGGTTTACAAGAGTAGGGTATGGGATCTCATCAAGGATCTTCAAAGCCTTTAATATTGTGTTCATACCTAGAAAGGAGAATGAAGCTACTGATAGGCTTGCAGTAGTTTGAGCAACCTTTGATGTGGTTAACAACATCAAGAGGGACAGAGAACAGCCACATATCCATGTAGATTATGAGGCCAGTAGTGCCAGATAATAATACATGCCGGCAGGTTTTCGAGAATGATCAGCAGATCATTAACTTTTCTGCAAGAAGAAGCTGAATTCTAAGATAGAAATCTAAAGCCGACTTGAGCAGCAATATGGATACCAAGTAGTGCAACTTCCTTCAAACAAGATTCCCAAGGGCCTGGTGACATTGGAGTCTATCTTCAATCCCAGTGATCAGTTTCAAAAGAGAAGGCCAACATACATATCAAAGGGGAAGATTTGGAGCCAATTCTATTTGGAGAAGGCAAAACACTACAAGTTGGCAAGGTGGCCACTGAGCAAGAAAGGTATGAATTCATACGCCTTTGCCAAGAGTTTCCAGATATATTTTCTTGGAGCTATGAAGACCTAAGAGGGTTTAATCCAAAGTTAGTCCAACACACAATTGAGATAGATCCAGTTGCTAAGCCCATCAGGTAGAAGCAGAGACCAGTCAACCCACATGTTGAGCCTCTGATGAAGAAAGAACTGAACAAACTAATAGAGGAAAGTATCATTTTTCCAATCAAACACTCAAGCTGGGTCGCAAACTTGGTCCCAGTAAGGAAGAAGAATGGGGAGATTAGGTTGTGTATTGACTTCCATGACTTGAACAGATCCTCCCTCAAAGATCACTACCCACTTCCCTCAATGGAGCAGATCTTGTAGGTAGTGTCTGGTTCAGAGAGATTCTCTCTCTTAGATGGATACTCAAGGTACAACCAGATCATGGTGAAAGAAGATGATCAGTTCAAAACATCTTTCACCACCAAATGGGGCACCTATGCCTACAGAAAAATGCCATTTGGATTGTCTAATGTTTGGATCCACTTTCCAAAGGGCAATGGATATGGCATTCAAAGGGTTGATCAACAAAATAGTTCTGATCTACCTGGATGACATTACTGTATTCTCCAGAAATACAGCAAACCATGTTTTTCACCTAAGGCAAGTGTTCCAAAGGTGTAGGAGATTCGGGGTATCATTGAACCCCAAAAAATGCATATTCTTGGCCCATGAGGGCAGGATTCTAGGCCACATTGTGTCAAAGGAAGGTTTGGTAATTGACCCAGAAAGAGTTGAAGCTATAAGAGTATTGTCATTGCCAAGCCACAAGAGGGCTCTTCAAATAATCTTAGGAAAAATCAATTTTGTCTGCAGGTTTGTACCAAACTTTGTTGCCCTTGTCAAGCCAATAACATTGATGTTGAAGAAAATTTTGGAGTTTAGGTGGACAACTGAAGGAAAAGTAGGTTTTGAGGCCATCAAAGAAGCTATATCACAAGCCCCAACTATCGTGAATCCATATTTTTCTAAGGATTTTATACTATATGCCTTTGGTGGCAATGACACGATTTCTGTAATCCTAGTATATCAGAACAAAGAAGATACAAAGCAGCCAATTGCTTTCTTCAGCCAGGGTCTAGAAGATTATGAAGTGAAATACTCTTTCATTGAAAAGCATGTCTTGGCAGTGATCAGAGGATTGAAGAAGTTTAAGCATTTGGTTTCAAATAACAAAATCCAACTATTGGTCTCCCATGCAGGAGTTAAATACTTCCTTCTCCGCAAGGACCTGAATGAAAAACATGCAAGGTGGATCACTCGTGTCATGGAGTATGACATTGAGATCAAGGTCACTAAGCTAGTCCATGGGAAGGGATTGTGTGAGCATCTGGCCTCAAGTCAACAAGAAGAAGCAAGTGATGAAAAAGAAGTTATTTTGGTCCTACAGGATAGTCAAGATGAAGAAAATGAGGATGTGCCTGCTCCTTGTTGGACTCAGAACATGGTGCACTTCCTTCAAACAGGCATGTGTCCTCCAGAAATGAATAAAACAAAAAGGAGGCACTTCAGACTACAGGCCATCCCATATGTACTTATTGACGGTGTCTTGTTCAAAAGGGATATCAATGGCATCCTGTTAAGGTGCATTGGGACAAATCAGGTTGAGAAAGTGCTACAAGAGTTCCATGATGAAGCAGTTGGAGGCCATTTTTCTCCATGGGTGACAACACTCAAGATCATGAAGGTGGGTTATTATTGGCCCAGGGTGTTTAGTGACTGTTATGCATGGATCAAAAAGTGCAGGAACTGTGTGTTCTTCAGAGGCAAAGAGAGGCTAGCAGCACTCCCATTGCACCCCATTTCAGTTGACCAACCATTCATGCAATGGGGTTGGATTTCATTGGGGTCATCAATCCAAATTCGAGCCAAGGCCACAAGTGGATTCTGACGGCAACAAACTATTTTACCAAGTGGACCGAGGTAGTGGCACTCAAAGAAGCTAATGAGTCCAACATATTAGACTTCTATGAAGGGATAGTGACCAGATTTGGAGTGCCAACCACCATTATATCAGACAATGCATTGGCATTCATAGGTTCCAAAATCACAGGATGGGCCATTAGGAATGGAATTTACCTGAGCACTTCATCAAACTATTACCCTCAGGGTAATGGCCAACCTGAGTCCACGAATAAGAATCTGCTGAAGATTGTCAGAAGAACTCTGGATGAAAATCAGAGGACTTGGCACACGAAACTCAAATCAGCCTTATGGGCTGATAGGACAACACCCAAGAGGTCTACAGGCAGCTCTCCATTCAAACTCGTCTATGGGAAAGAGGCAGTGTTGCCTATATCACTTGAGTTTCTAGCATTGGAAATCATGAAACAGCTGGAGATGTCTGAGTTCAAACCAATGGAGGCCAGGTATGCAGAGCTGATGGAGTTGGAAGAAACCATAGAACATGCACTTCAGACAATAGAGAAGGATTGGGCCTCAATTAAGAGATGCTTCGACGAGAAGGTAAGAACCAGGACCTTCCAGGAAGGAGACCTAGTCTTGAAATGGGATGCAGATCGGGAAAAACCAGGAAGGCATTCCAAGTTTGATGCCATTTGGAGTGGCCCTTACATGGTCACAAAATGTAAAAGTAGCAATGCCTTCCAATTGTCTACATTGGATGGTGAAGAGTTGCAGATTCTAGTGAATGGAATCTATCTAAAACACTGCTACTAAAAGGAAGGTTCTCACCATGTACATATTAGTTTAGTTTCTCATTCCTCTAAGTGCTTGTGCACATTGTATTGTTGTAGTTTAGGTTGCTTTTATCCTAAGTTCTTTGCACACTCTGCATGTTCTACTTGGAGCATGTATGATTTCAATTTTGTATATAGTTGTGGTGTTGTTTTGTTGCTCTTTCACAGCTCATTCAGAAACAGATGAAGCCCCAGGTCAAAACAATTTTCTACTCTCAGAAACCATTGTTTCAAGATTTCTTATGAAGATTGAGAGTGCAACTATCGGGCTCATGAGTCAGAGGTAGAATCAGTTCCAAACCATCGTTCTCGACTCCATGCCCAACGGATATGACAAGGCAATTGGTCTTTTCATCTAGCAGGAAGATACCCCTGTGAGTCACCAAATTGTTATCCATATTTTTCCCCTAGGAAAAATATTGGATCAGAACTGGACCCCGCACTGAAGGAACCTGAGAAATCACATTCAAATCCAAAACAGATTGCAAGAGGACTCTGTAATGGAAGTGGCGGGGCCTGCAAGGATCAAACAGCCCTGTGTAGGAGAAATTCAGAAGACAGCTCTGTCGAGCGAACCCGGGCTTTAAATCCATTCTACGAGTTACAGGTAGGCTCATAAATAGAGTAACAGGGTCAATGGAGAAGAACAGTGTCACAAAGAGGCCAGGAGCAAGAAAGGGAAGAAACAACTGAAGATCCAAAGTCCTCGGGCTCAAAACAGTTCAGAACGAGTCCAAAATCAGCTAAGTATGGAGGAAGTTGCAGCGGAGAGAGCCACATGTCAAAAGTGGTGATTCTCCAAGGGTGATCCAAGAAAGGAAGTTCAAATGAGTGCTAGGCTTCCACACGTCCAAGAGCCCCAAAATTTGTGCGGCCGTTGAAAATTCTTCGGCTAGGACAGGAAGAAGCCAGGTGTCGGCTCGGCGCAAATCTAAGATGGGAGCCCAAGGTAAATTTGAGGACTCAAACTTGGTGCGGTCATTTTTTAATACCGCCCTTCAACGTATACAAAAATGGTCAATTATAATAAATATTTAGTAGTCAAAAGATATATTTGGGATAGGGTGGGCCTCATAAAAAGGTTAAGTATAGAATACTGACAGTCAAAGAGCCATCGTGTCCAAGTGTGATGGTTATTCTCCAGGGTAGATCCAAAAGCAAATTTTACTGGGAGTCAAAAGCAGAGACTCAAACTTGCCAGTTCGCCATGTAAAGGCCCAAAAAGGAAGGGAGAGGTCATTGAAAATTCCAAAGACCTGCGGAGGCTTCCAAGTGTCAACTTGACGCTCCTCCAAGGGAAAAATTTTGATCGAAAGTTTCAGCAAGCACAGAGCCTCCACGCGTCCAATCTCGAAAAGGGGATAGAGTCGAGTTGAATAGTCAATGCATGGTGGCAGACCGACGGAGAGTGCCAAGTGTCTGAATGGCACTAATTCAAGGATCGAATTGAGAGAGGGTTTTCAAACAAGCGCCAGACCGCCGCGTGTCCCCGGTCAAGGAATATGACCCCACCAAGTAAAGAGCTTAGCCAAGAAACAAAGAAATTGAGCGAGCCAGTGGAGGAAGCCACGTGTCAGCCTCACGCTATTCCAAGAGAAAAATATAGAGGCTTCCTTCAGACAAGCGCTAGCCCTCCACATGTCCCAAAGGTCAAAAGAGGGGCCGTTTTTTAAACGGGTTTTCCCACCCTTTTGTACAGACCCGATACAAACTTTGAAGGGGCATATCTTTCGACTCAGGGCTCGAAATATTACAAATCTGACACCGTTGGAAAGATCTTGGCTTCACCCACACCATGGAGATCTAAAACTTTAAGTTTGGGGAGGTTAGGTAAAGAAAAATGGAGAAAACATCTTCAGGGCCATTAATGCAGATCTATCTACCTCAACAACTAGATCAGATTCGATCTATTCCACCATTTCCTCTTCCTTCAAGGCACTAAACCAGAGATTGATACAACCAAGGCAGATTTGGGGGAAGATTTTGTAGGAGGCATTAATAGTAGTGGTTGAGCTTCAACCTGCTTTTCCCGTTTCTCTCTCTTTCTTTCTTCTCTCTGATTGAGTCTATAAATACTGGGTCGGGACTCATTGTAAGGGTTGGACATTCTTCTGTTTTGCAGGCTCCCCTTTTCTTCTGGAAAAGGAACTCGTGGAGTTTTCAAACCTTCCACTAGACTGTAATACGTTTCTACCTTTTGGCCACTTTGTAATGCATTGTATCAATCTACAGAGCAACAAAACACGTCTGTGATCGATTTTAGATCCTTTCTTGTCTCTTTTGCTTTCATCTGGTCTTTCATTATAAATCTGGTTATCTGTGTTTGGTTATTGTATGCATTTTGTTGGTTTGTGTCTATTAGCAAAATAAATGTTCATCATTCCTTTGGTGCATCACCTTATAGCTTAGTTTGATTTCATGCATTCCTTTACCCCTTTTTCCTTGGTAAAACTTAGATTAGGTTTAGGAATAGGCCCTCTGCAAGTTTTCATGCATGCACTTAAACAGAGGAATAGGAACCAACCTTTAACCTAGAGAGTTTTCTCATTTTCTAAGTCCCACACTTTGGAGAAAACTCAATGTTATGCGGATCACACCAAATGACTCTGCCTTAGAAAAGTAGATCTGACGATTCATTTGGGGGTGCCCTAAAGACTCGGTGATGTGTTTGTTTATGGGATTTGTCAATAACTCTATTCATATTTGGGATAAAATCAAAACAAATTTTCTAGACAAGTATTAAGATTATTATATAGTTTGAGACTGTAACAAAGAATTCTTCAGAATGACCGAAACGAAAGTTGAAAGCATTGAAGATTATCTTAATATATATATATTTTTTCCTAACAATTGTTTAACACGATGAGATCCCTCTCCATTACCAGTTTGAGATTCTGGTGTGACGAAAAGTTTTGCAACTCTAATACCAGGTAGTTAAGCGCACTCGACCTGGAGTAGTACTGGGATGGGTAACCTCTCAGGAAGTCCCAGTGTCATTGCCTCCTAATGTCGTTGGGCCTAATTTGGTGAATACATGGTGAGCTCAAGGCTCATGTGGTTGCATCTGGCTCCATTGTGTGGGGGTGTGTTGGCGTAGTAGCTGCTTAACATGATGAGATCCCTCTCCACCACTAGTTCGAGCTTCTGGTGTGACGAAAAGTTGTGCAACTTTGATACTAGGTAGTTAAGTGCGCTCGACCTGGAGTAGTACTGGGATGGGTGACCTCCCGAGAAGTCCCAGTGCCGTTGCCTCATAATGTCGTTGTGCCTAATTTGGTGAATACATGGTGAGCTCAAGGATCATGTGGCTGCATCTGGCTCCATCGTGAGGGGGTGTGTTGGCGTAGCAGCTGGTTAACATGATGAGATCCATCTCCATTACCAGTTCAAGCTTCTGGTGTGACGACAAGTTGTGCAACTCTAATTCCAAGTAGTTAAGTGCGCTCGACCTGGAGTAGTACTGGGATGGGTTACCTCCCAGGAAGTCCTAGTGTCATTGCCTCCTAATTTCATTGGGCCTAATTTGGTGAATACATGGTTAGCTCAAGGCTCACATGGTTGCATCTAGATCCATCATGTGGGGGTGTGTTGGCATAGTAGTTGTTTAACACGAAGAGATCCCTCTCCATTACCAGTTTGAGCTTTTGGTGTGACGAGAAATTGTAACAATTGTTGGAGCTCAAATATGCACCCATGCCCGAATTATAGATAATTCTAGATTTGAGACAACATGGCCTTACTGTCTCCAAGTTGTGGGACTCAAACTGAGATAGACCTCCAGAGAAGGTCGGCTTCCTCTACTTACTCTTAATGTTAAATTACTCCTAGGAATTGAAATGCAACTATCTAACTCCACTCTAACTTTCCAAGGGACCAGGGTAAGAAGGAGATGCATGAAACATAAACCTAAACTAGAGAAAGTGATTGTTATCCAATTTTTCCCCTTAGGAAAAATTGATCAAACACGACCTTGCACATGAAACATGGGAGAGGGTGTTTTCAGTCATGCAAGCTCACATGTTCAATTTTCGAAAATCAAGATTGCTAGACAGGATCATCAATGACAATGAAAAGGTCGCCAATTCAATGGTTAATGGGAATGTCGAAGAAGATTAGGAGACTCAAGAGAAAGAAGAATAAAGGAGACAAAAGGCTCGAAGTTTTCAGTTTTTTGAATTTTTGGTACTTCGGAGGAAAGCAAGGGCAATAAATGGGCATGAAAATTTATGAAATCTAAAACTCACGAAATTCTGAAACTTCAAAATTTCAAGTTTTGGGGTTTCAGAACTCTTGGAGTGAAAAATGGAGAGGAAAAGTCACCAAAAATTCCCAAACTCTGAAAGTCTAAAAATGTCCAAAATTTTAAACTTTCGGGCTTTCGGGAACTTTCGGAAAATTCTCGGCGGTAAAAAATGGAAAATGAGCAGAAAGTTTGAAAGTCTCAAAGTATGAAAGTCTAAAATTTCATAGACTTTCGGGGTTTTCAAGGTTTCAGTAACATTGGGAAGCATGCAAAAAATGGAGTAGCAAAAAGCTGAAAACTCTGAAAGTCTGAAAAGCCTGAAAGCCAAAAATTTTAGACTTTCCGGGTTTCAGAAATCTTGGGAACTCTTGATGCCAAAAATGGACAAGAATGACAAAAATGTCTAAAATCCCGAAAGTTCTAAAAAACTGAACTTTCAGTACTTTTGGGTTTTCAGAGTTTCAGAGAGTTTCAAACCCTAAATTTTTATGAAAATTGCCCCATGAACAATGTTCCGAAACTCTGAAAAAACCTGAAAGTCTGAAAATTTGACTTTCAGGCTTTTCGGAGAGTTGCATGGACTTTTGGATACTCAAACATGACAGGATTTCAAGAATTTTTTTTTTGATCATAAGGACAACTCGGCCTTTCAACGGCCATAGACTTTTAACTGGAAGCTTTAAGATTTGAGCAAGTAAGAGAAACTTTTTGGAAAGCATTTACAAAATAGTAACTGCTATGCACAACTACGATATGATATCTTTAAATTAGTCCATGTGACTAAGTTCTTAAAAATGAAGAAATACAGTTTACCATTTTTTAAGGTGTCACACAGGCTTCCCACCTACCACCATTTAATGAAGTACGGGCTTCCTTTCTTTCCCAACAAGGAATAGTACATGGACAGCATGGGTTTCACAATAGAACCCATCATTGTTGCAGGTGAATTCATTTCTCTTTTGGGGTGGTTGATCTAGATTTCATATTTCTTCTATCTCCTTCTCTAAGTCTTCCTATATATTGTAAGGATGGGAATTTTTCTAAAGGTTGGACATTTTTTGTTTTTCACCCTCCCTTCTTATCTTTCTAAAGTTACATTTGTGGATTTCAATACCTCCCATTCTAAGTATATTAATGCAATCTTTCTGTTGGCCAATGTATATTAAAACTGATATCAAATCTTTGAAGCAATGGAAGTAATGGAAGTAGGTGGATGATTTCAACCATATCTATAGTGTTCATTACTATCTTCATGATCTCTCATTGTAAATCTTGGTTTATTGTGCATGATGGTTGTATTTCATTTTTAAAGATTCTGGATGCAAAGTAGGTGAATTTCAAATTCCTTTGGTGTCTATCACCTGTAATATTTATTAGGTTTAATTTCTTACAGGGAATTCTTAACCTTGTCTCCTTGGAAAGTTAGTAATTATTTAGATCCTATGTAAAAATGGTATGTGTGCACCTGAACAGAGGAAATAGGAACCAGCCTTCATCTGGAGATACTTTCTCGATTCACAAAGTCCCACACTTTGAGAAAAGCTTTGATGTTATGCAATCACATTTTAAACGATCTCAAACTATCAAGTTGCATGACATTTATGGGTGTTGTGATTAAGCATCAACAGTTTTGGTTGATCGCCCATGGGACCAAGAGGTCATTCTAAAGCTTTGAAGGAATTTTCATCAAATTCAGACTTAGAAAATTGCAATTTATCCATTTTTCATACTTTTCACCTCTCATGTTAAACTCCGAATGGTTCAATTTTTAAGGGCTTAACTTTCTCAAAACAAGTCCAAATTTCATTTAGTTGATACGATCTGGAGCCTAATCTTCAATAAGGGTATTTTTAGTTTTTTGAAATTTTCTATTTTTATAATATCAATTTTTTTAATTTTGGGATTTCGATAAACTTTCAGACATTTCAGGATTTCAAAATTTTTTTCAGGATCACAGAATTTTTACTTCTCCAAATTTCTTGGATTTCTAGGGTTTTAGACATTCAGAGGTCTTAAATTTTTAGGTTTTTGGGGACTATCATTCTAAATCAAATTTCATTCCTCTAGAATTAAATACATCAGGTCCTTCAAGGTTTCCATTTTTATTCTTTCAATTTTGGTGTCTAACTTGTCAAAATCTAGCCTCTATACATGCTCATTTCCCAACACATTCAGTGACTTCGAAGGGATAGAATTCATTGCGTTGTAGCAATCCCAAATTTCCCAAGTACATGAGAAGAGTTTGAAACTAGGTCTGATACTCTCAAGAAGAGGGACTATTTGATCCCTGCTTGTCAATTATAACCAGGTCAGAGGAAGGAGAGGAAGAAGACCACAAAGATCTCCTCCTCTGATTTTCTTTCGTAACAAGACCTGTGTACTATGCCTACCACTTGAACATGACCATATCTTCATTGACACAAATGAGGCTTGTGCCTCTTGACCAATCATGGTCACTGGCACAGATCCAATCCTACTCATGAGGGCCACTTCATCGGGTAGCTTTAGTGCTTCTCACTATCTCTACACACAGCTCAAAATTCAGTTCCAATTGTGACATATGAAAAACATGTCCCATATATTCATGTAGAGAGAACCAAAAAACTCTGATTGACCACATATAGGACATTGCAAATTTCTGTGCAATTCATTATTAGCAATTTATATTACATATGTTGTCAGTCACTTTGGTTTGATTAATACCATATCTTATCTTCTCTTCATACACATGCATTCACAATTTATATTAAGCATGATACAAGACATACATTTTTATATGCTAAGAATTGGGATACCATGGTTCCTGCACATTCTCGTCTTGGGGGCATCCCTCTACATTTGGGTATATGTGTTATTATTTTGTCTTTATATGGAACAATTGACTACTTATCAATTAGGGCTCGCTGATTAGCAGTTGACATCGATTTCATATGTTCCCTTTCTAAACTAGACATGGGACTAACATGTGTGGCTTGTGTAGCGTTAGACTCATCTTACCGTTTATGAGGATCTCTTAATTTTAATGATCTTGATCAGGCTTTTTAATACTTATTATTTATTACACAGTGATGATAAAATCAATGGGAGGTATAACCTTACCCGTAGCATATAACATTGTCTATTAGAGCTGAAAACTACTTGCTTCAAGCTAGTAAGATAGCACCAAGGCCACCAATGCCTCTCTATCTAGATATGGGAGCTTCTACAACTAGTCAAATGCACTAGAATTGAATTTCATTCCGGCCCCTAGAAATCAAAGTAATAGTGAGGCTTCTACTTCGTCAAGCAGTTCGAAAGAATTGCAGGAGGTTATGAAAATAACTGCAAAACCTAGGAAATGAGCTAGTAACTATCAAGAGAAAGAAAGCTCATAGTTCTAGACCATATCAGCCTCAAACTCAGTATCAAGCTAGGCCCCCGTATCAACAAAAAATAGGCCACCACCTTAGGTTGTAAATCAAAATCCAAATCAAGGAAAACCTCAAGCTGCCAAACCATTCCGACCATATGATCTAAATACAGTTTCAACATTGAGAGCCTTGGTTTGAACACAAAACAACATGGCACAAGAAGTATGACTGATGTTACCCCTATAATCTACCTCACAATCAATTAACGTGTTTCAATGGCACCCTAAATCAGGCTCTGATGGTATAGACCATTGGTGTGTCCGAAGAACCAAATCAAGAAGAAGATTAGTAGTAAGAAACACAACAAGAGCCACCCCAAATGGAAACCACATTGGTCAATTGGCACATATAAGACTTTTGTGGAGTTCACCAACCTCCTTTTAAAGGAGTGGTTGCCAACACATGGTCAGAAAATAGGAACATAGAGGAAGGACAACCATCTAATTCATTTGTTTTCTTAGCCCACACCTACACAACAAGGAGTTAGTAGACCAAATGCAACCCCTAATGTGTAAAATCATCCTAAGGCACCCATTTGTAATGGCACATGTGTCTGTTCAAGCACCAGAAAAAGTCACACCAAGTAAGGGGCAACAAAAGGATAATTCATCATCCCCTTTCAACATTATTGATCAGATGAAGAAGACACATGTGAACATTTCCATGTGGGAGTCACTAGCGATCCCAGGACAACGAGATTTGTTGCAAGCTACAATGGCTAATTGGTTTACCTCGAATAGATCAGGTCATAGGTTAGGAGAAAGTTCTCGCTAATGCATTGTAACTAGGGGTGGTGGATCAACCAAGAAAAAATTTGAAGCCTCCCTCGTTCTATGTGTCATTGATTTTTGAGAACTACTTGGTACATAACTGCATGATTGATTCAGGTGCAAGTAACTCAGTTATGTTGAAGCAAATAGCATATCAATTGGGTCTAAAGTATGAGCCAGTGCTGAAAGGAGTAATGTAACTAAATGGGACAACAGTAGGAACAATTTGGGTCATCAAGGGTTTAAGCCTTAACACTACATGCCTGTCCCAAATGTCACAACCTTGCAAGATGTGTCTGTAATTGACCTCCCACCACCTCTTTTGAACTGTGTTTGTCAAGATAATTCACTGCCAAAATTGGTGGATATCTATTATGCATGGATTGGTCACACATGCTATTTAGAACAAGGGTATGGAGCCAAGGCAGCCATCAAGTAAGAACCAATTGTAAACTTTCCACATTGAGCCTCATGTGCCAAGTCCTATCAACGGAAATTGCTTAGCCTTCGATCAGAAGGAGTGTTCAACTGATCTAGAAACATGTACTAAGGTTGAGGGTATTCCAGATTTAACTCTGGATGAATGGGAAAACAAGAGGCATGCATTTGACCCATTTAGGGAAATGGAAGAATCTCAATTGGGTGTATATTGTGTACATGAAGAAAATTTTCCTATCCCTAACATCACCAAGCTAGAAAATAAGGATGACAATGAAGTTTGAAACTATTTTTCAATGGTTCAAGAAGCAAACAAGGTGCTAGAGGTGGTTCAATGTTGGTTTCACCACAAAACATCAAGTATTATTTAGCTTTCAGATTTCAGTTTGCATGTTCGAACAACACAACTGAACATGAGGCTTTGATTCATGGACTTCATGGGGCCAGGAAAAGAGGCATAAAGAATTTACAGTGTTTGGGGATAGCAAGCTAATCGTCAACCAAGTCAGAGGACAACATGTTGTAAAGAATGACCTACTCAAGAGAAAAAAAATAGGGTATGGGACCTAATTGAGTATTTTGAAGCTTTCAACATTGTGTCCATACCCAGGAAGAAAAATGAAGCTGCAGATAGGCTTACAACAGTTGAAACAACATTTGATGTGGCTGACAGTATCAAAAGAGAAAAAACACAACCACATATCCACGTGATTATAAGGCCAGCAATTCTAGATAATAACACGAGTTGGAAGGTGTTTGAGAAAAAATTAACATATCATTAATTTCTTGCGAGAAGAGGCTGAATTCTCATCTAGGAATCAAGACAAATTAGAGTAGTAGTACAGGGACCAAGTAGTGCAGCTGCAAACAAACAAGCTTCCAAAGGGTTTGGTAACATTGGAGTCTATCTTCAATCCTAATGACCATTTTTGTAAAGAGAAAGCCAACATACGGGTCAAAGGAGAGGATTCAGAACCTATCTTGGTTGGAGAGGGAAAAACACTTCAAATTATCAAAGTAGCCACCGATCAAGAAAGATATGAGTTCACACAATTTTGTCCAGATTTTCTAGCTGTCTTCACTTGGAGTTACAAGGAACTACGAGGTTTCAATCCAAAACTAGCACAACATACAATTTAATTAGATCTAGATGCTAAGGCTATCATGCAGAAGCAAAGACCAGTCAACCCACACATTGAGCCTCTTATGAAGAAAGAGATAAACAAGCTGATAGAGGCAAGCATTATATTTCCAATCAAGCACCCAAGATGGGTTGCAAACTTGGTACCGGCCAGGAAGAAGAACAAAGAAATCATGTTGTGCATGGACTTCCGAGACCTAAACAAGGCATCTCTCAAGGACCATTACCCACTCCCCTCAATAGTGCAAATATTGCAAGTGGTAGCCGGCTCGGAAATATTTTCTAGCCTGGATGGCTGCTCAGGATATTGGGGGATAATAAGATAATGGTAAACTAGGACTTACACATATTGCTTATCTCTTTAGACATTATTCGAGGACTAAACTAAGATTTCAAAGGAGTAAACAACAGAAAATGAGTAGTAAAACAAACCAATTGATGGAGGAGTTTTCTAATCTAAAATATATATATCCTAGTACACTTAAATACCTCTATGGATAATATACAAGTTAATCCCAGGATTCTAATCCTTTATCAATTTACTACCCAGATGTAGAGATAAATATGCACTCAAGGATTGCCCTTTGAATAAGGTATATATTTTTGGCATTTGTGATTCAAATCACTCAAGTAGAAAATGTAACTTACTCCCAAGTATTAAAGATCATATGAAGAAAATCACCCACCAAGAAGCAGAACTGAATTATGTAGGTCAAAGAGAGGGTTGAAAATTTCCTTCAAATCAACATTTTAATCCTTTTTGTTCCTAGAAACCAATGGCCTACAAACTAATGGAACACACGATGGCCTATCCCACAACCTCGGGGACAATTAATTCCTCAAGAATGGAATAATACACCTTGGTAAAACTAATATCAACAGTAATGGGTCCCTCAACAATATCAATAAACATGGGTACCCCAACAAAATTATAATCAACAATTCCGAGGTCAAAATTCTAACGAAAACATGTAAAACTAGTAGCAATCCTTGATTCCTAGACCTTCCAATCACAACAAATAACCTCAATTGGATCAGGTGAACCAACCATAATTTCCAGCTCAACCTATAACCAATTCTAAAAATGTAAAACATGGAACCCTTGTATATACTTTAGAATCAGAAAAATCTACTAATTTAAATGTCATTAGTTGTGTTAATGTTCAACTCTTACCAAGAAAAAATCTTCCACACCATTCTTTACCAGTCAGTGCAGATATATCTAAAAACAAAGAAGAGTTGGAAATTTTAACTCATAAACCACCTCTGCATGATGAACAACTCACTAAAACTCTTGATTTAGTATTTATACCATTTCCAGAAAGACTAAGAGAAAAAGTAGAAAATCAACACCCTAAGAAATTTCTAAATATGAGCTAATACAATAACTAGAACACTTTAGGATTGGTATTCCCCTTATACAATCCATTAGGGATGTTCCTGATGTTAACAAGACTATTAAAGATCTACATATCAAAAATCTAGGAAGAAGAAAACAATATCTTAAGACCATACAAGTAGATGGAAAATTAGTCTAATTATTAGTATGAAAGCTTCTTACTCCCAAGTATGGAGATCTAGGAAGTATTTTGGTTAATATTTCTATTGAAAATATAAACATACCTAATGTTATTATAGATTTAGGAGTCACAATCAATTCCATAACTATTTATATTCTCTCAACCTTGTCTCTAATAAATATACAACCAATTTCCATAGCCTTACAATTGTCCAATCAAACCATTGTAAATCCAAAAGGGATCATTGAGGACATTATAGTTACCATAGAGCCCTAGTAATAACCTAGATATTTATTGATGTTAAAGCCACGAAATTAGAAGAAATGTTATTCCTTGATTTTGGGTAGACCTTGGCTCACCACAACCATTTCCCTTATAGATTGCAAATCTTGAGATATGATCATTTCAAATGGATTTAATGTAAAGACAATTTCTTTGTACCCACATGTTAATCCTTTCTTTTTGGATAACTCCCTATGGGTATATGATCCTCATAAAATTGAAATTGAGAAAATTATTTCTTCTTTTTCAACCATCCTAGTCTAGAGACTTCTAAATGAGTAAATAAAATACCATAAAAAAGAAGATGACATAAAATTATAGACTGTGGCATCCTCTCTCTGCCCCATCCATTCTTTAGAAGGATAATTTTTTGTGATAATTTGATAACATTTCATAAATTACAACCTCGTATATTCCCACTAAATTATTTTTTTAGTTACTTTCCCTTATTAATCTCAAATTAATCAAGCACCAAAAATTCATTAAATATTAATAGTTGGTTAGTGAATCAAGAAGATTCAGAGATGTTCATGGTCCTAAGATCCCATTTAAAATATTCTTTTTTTCAAATATATAAGTGTGTGTGTGTGTGTGTGTGTGTGTGTGTGTGTGTGTGTGTGTGTGAGAGAGAGAGAGAGAGAGAGAGAGAGAGATCCACCCTAACGTATGCACCCACCATATCTATATAGACAATGTCAAACATGTAAGGCAACCCCAAGTAAGAATAAACCCAACACTTAGAGACATTGTTAAAAATGCGATAGAGAAATTGTTACAGATAAGTTTTATATAACCCATCTCAAAAATCTAATGGGTGTTTCCCTTTAGTCATATTGCTTAATAAAACTTAAAAATTGAATATTTTTAAAGACTATATAGAATTAAACAAAGACATATGGAAATATTACTTTCCTTTTCCCTTTATTGACCAAATTTTGGATAATGAAGCATGAAAGGAATAGTTTTGTTTTTGGATGCGTTTAGTGGATACAATCAGGTCCATGTGACACTTGAATATTGAAATAAAACCACCTTTACTTTCCATTAGGGGAAATTTGCATACAAAGTCCCGCCCTTTAGATTATACAATGCACCCACAACCTCTCAAAGATCAATGTTAGCTATATTTATATATTTAAAAATGAATGTGTTGAGATATATATGAATGAATTTACAGTCTATGATTTTTTTTTTTTGAGGAATCATTGGCTAATTTAGATAAGGTGTTGACTAGGTATGAGAAGCACCAATTATCACTTAATCAAGAAAAGTGTATTGATTATGGTAGATTAAGGTGTAGTGTTAGGGCATCATATTTCAAGATAAGGAATCAAGGTAGACCCTAATTAAATTGACATGATTAGACAACTTCTAAAACCTTACACTACAACTAACGTAATAATTTTCTTGGGTCATGTTGGTTATTATAGGATATTCATAGAAAATTTTAGCAAGATAACATCCCATATGTTTTCTTTGGACTTAAAATTTCCAAAAGTATTTTGAAACCATTAAATAGTATATCACTTCTGCCCTTATTTTGAGACGAAATAATTGGAAACTTTATTTATATATCCAAACCAATGCATCAAATGAAGAAATAGGTGTTTTTCTTGTTCATAAATAAGAAAGAGAAAATATACATGTAATTTAATATATTAGTAAAAAATTAACACCAACTAAAAAAACTACACCACCACTAAAAAATAATTCCTTTTTGTAGTTTATGATATTAACAAATTTCACCATTAAATCATTGATTACAAGGTCATAGTATACACACACCATTTTGTTATTGATTATTTGATGAAGAATCCATTGGTAAGTGGTAAGATTATTGGATTGTTATTTATCTTACAAGAATTTAATGTAACAATAATCAATAAGACTAGAAAACCTAATGTAGAAGATTTCTTGTCAAAATTAATAACTAAAGGTTGAGATGAACCAGTGGAGGATGAATTCCCAGATGAAAACTTATTTTCCATATCTTCTACATCACCAAGGTTTGTTGATATGGCAAATTATATTACTTCAATGAAGTTTCCATCTTCTTTCACTCTTAAACAAAAAATTCACCTCATAAAGGAACATTCAATGTTCACATGAGTAAAATTAATGTTATTTAAATGTGGTCCCAAATTTATGTTTCATATGTGCATAAGAGAGAATGAAATTATGATGTATTGATGGCTTGTTGTGATAAACTATCACGAGGTAATTATTTATAAATCCATACTATTTAGAAAGTCTTTGATGTTGGATATTATTTTCCTTACTTACACAAAGATGCAAAAATATATGTATGGAAATGTGACTAGTGCCAAAGAGTGGTAATACCTATTCTATCCAATGAAATGACTCTCCATATTTAAGTAGTTTTGGTAGTTTTGGAACCTTTTTAGAAATATATAGTGGATTTCATTTCCCTTGTTAATCCATCCTCTTAAGGGAAGGAATACATTCTTGTGTGTATTGTTTATGTTACCAAGTGGGTAGAGGTCCAAGCCTTGCAATTTGTTAGGGATGAGAAGATGGTTGAATTTTTATATGAAATAATATTGTTCATATTTGGGGAACCAATATATATTGTTTCATCTAAAGGGGAACAATTTGTTTCTAATTTGATCAAAACATTTGTATCTTTATATCAAATCAAACACATAAAATCTTCTCCTTATCATCCCCAATCAAATGGGAAACTTGAAGTCACCAACAAAGATCTAGAAAATATCTCAACTAAGGTGATAAACATTAATAGGAAGGAATGGGTAGTGAAGTTACCATATACATTTTCTGCATATAACAAAACATGGAAATTCACTACTAAATTCTCCCCATATGAGCTAGTCTATGGGAAAAAGCCAAATTTTCCCCTATAATTTGAGCTCTAGAATTTAAATATGGTAATAAAAGTGGGGACATACTTGACACCAACACAAAAATTTAGTATCTTACAATCTAATGAACTATATGAGCTAAGAATGGATTATTTTCACCATACATAACTAGTAAATAAATAAATAAAAGTGTGGCATGACCATCATATCCTACAAAGAAAATTTCAAGTTGGAGATTGGTTTCATGCCCATGATTTCACCACCCAAAAGATCAATAAAGATTGAAACAATTTTTTTAACATTAGGTAAGAACTAAACGTGATTTAACCATTTTTATTCCAAATCAATTAGCTTTTTAAGGATGTACTGAATTTATTAAATAATTACTTGTACCTCATTACCATTGTTTACGCGATTCAAGCTAGCTAATTTATTATGACCTCTATCACCAATCATGTATACAATTCACCGTCGAACTATATTTCACAACCGTTAGTTATCTTATTTCATTAAGCCTTATTATTCCAACTCCCTAACTACATTAGTGGGTATTAAGTGTGGACACAAAACACCATAGTTTTATTCACTCAATTTATGGTCATTATAAAAATCACCCTTGTTATATTTTTGCCATAAGGGTTGCCCAAATTTAGCTAGGTTTTATAAGATTGTTATTCAATTGTTCCAAGCCAATGGTACAGATGGATTATCAACCCCTTGTCACTAACTTAACCAAGAAGTAAGAAATATAAACTGTGTCATGGTTTATGCAAATAATATTATTTAAGTATTAAATGATTTAACCATTACTAAGCCAACTCATTAATCTAATAAGGATGACTAGATACAAACCAAGAGCTATTTGCGCCTAAAATATGACTCAGGATTAATTTACGTTTATTCTAAATTGATAATCATAGATGTAGAGTGTGAAAAAAACCATGGTATTATTTTCAAAATAATGGTTAAAAAAAATTATTCCAAATTTCTTTGATAAGGGGTTAGTTAAGTTTTGTATGAGATCTAGTTTGTGCAGTTAAGGTGACTTAGTTTTAATAAGAGATAATTAATTTTATCACATTTTCCCCACCAAGGGTTTGGTTTAGCAAGTAGGGAACTTATTTAGATATATTTTAGGCTAATTAAATTGGGCATGGGTCCCATTTGGCCCCATCCAAAAGGACCCATGCCCCTTTGCACCAAAAACAAATTAAGTTACTTTTAAATAAATTATATTCATCCAAGTTGCTAAAAATATAAGCACTTGACTACTCAAATTCAACCAATTGAGCAAGTGGTGAAATCCTGGATGGATTAAGAGCCCTAGGATCAAATAGATCTCCACAACTAATCTTATGTATAGTATTGAATCCCTAATTCTCTTAAAACATGCTAATACATTTCTTTTTTATTATTTTCCCCTCATTTATACGTTGTTTCCTTGATTGCAGGTTGTGGAGGTTTCATGGAGGCCAAAAGATCTTTTTGTTTATTTTACTTATTTTCTTATTATAATTATTTCTAGTTTATTTTCAAAACCCTCATCAGGGTCTATATGGACGAAATATGTCTAAAATACATATATCATGGTATATGTTTGAATATATCCATTCATATATTTATTTATTTAACAAGAAATTTTTCAACAAAACAGCTACACACAAATATATATATATGCACTTGTAAGGAGGTGAGTGGCCAAATTTAGTAGTTTGAATGGCCATGACATGGCGTAGGGAATTTTGGCTTGGGCTATGCCCAATGTGGAAAAGGGAAAGGAGACGGGACAGGTCGTCTTGGCCACCTGCCCCTTCAAATCCTATGTTTAATTTTAAAACAAAGTGGGTGGTCGTGACCAGGCCACGACCCCCATGCATATTGTTTTTTAAATTGTTATTATTTATAATAAGATGAATATTTATACATACATACATTATATGTATGTATGTATGTATGTATGTATGTATGCATGCATGTATGTATGTATGTATGCATGCATGTATCTATGTATGTATGTATGTATGTATGTATGTAATATTTAAATATTCACTACTTGTCTTTTATTTTAATTAAAAGAAACTTTATTCTTTTTCAAATATCCATATTCCCACAGTAAATATATATAAATACACTTTTTTTTTTAAATATAAACATATTCAAATAATTTAAAATGCTCTTCTCATTTAAGAACATCATGTATAAGATGTTTAACTACATAGACATATGCATATACATATACATACATACATACATATATATATATATATATATATATATATATATATATATATATATATATATATATATATATATATATATATATAACACTACATCTATATGTGTTGATAAAGTTGCTTTATATTTTTTGAAACTATAAGGTGTTATCCTTTCATGAACTCAAGTAAGAAATATGGTGGAATTAGATGAGTTAGAATCCATTTTTTTTTTTCAAATCAAAAGGATATAAAGTGACTTGGAGAAAATTAAACATAGAATTTAGTTTCATATAGCCATAGAAAATGTACCCTGATTTCTAGTTTTCCTTTTCTTTAAATTTTAAATAAATCAACAACAATAAGAACCACTTGGAAATTCAATCATTATACAACTAAGTAAATCTACAACCAATTTTAAAATTGAAATCCATAGTTAGATAGGAGCATCAATAGGATCAAAAACAAAACAAGACCCAACTTTATTTTATTCACAAGTTTCACCAATGACATTTTACTAATCCATATGAATTATCAAACCTAGTTTAGTAAGCATTCCAATATGCTCCATAAGATCAAATTAATTCCATATATTCTTATATTCAACAAGATAGATACTTCATTTGCATACACTAGTGAATGAAGGAATTTCTATTTTCACCAAGTTATAATTTCATTTTTTCAAGAGGCAAGATTTGTACATTTGATTCAATCCTATCTTTTGACCAAGGATCATACTATATTTATTAGTTTTCATCATTCCAAAAACAAGATTTACAAGTATGATAATAATGAAATTTCCCCTCTAATGCAACTCAAAGTTTACATTTTTTTACAAACAAAATCAAGAACTAAATCAATCTAAAATAAAAGAGTAAAAGATTCCAAAAACATGGGAACAACATGGCCAAATTTTTGTTGAAAAACCTCCATTTTCCAAGCAAAGGAGAAAATCCAAGCAATCTCCAAAGATCAAGGTTGATCTCCATTTTCAAACCTCCAAAACCACAAGAATAATTGGCTTGGTTGTCCACCCAACTAAATGGCATTATCACATGCATCTACCAAATGAGGAGGACATGTTAGCCTCCCTTCAAGCCCATGGGAGTGAGAAGGAACATGCCTCTAACGGAAATACTTAAGATAGGGGCTAAACAACACATCCACAACATTTAAGCAAACTAAGAAGTGTGAAATTCAAAAATTAGACGACAAGAAGCTCCATGCTTCTATCCAAGTGGGAAGAGAAGCAAGAGATCCCATTAACATAACCCAGTAATAATATAAACATTTCAACAAGTTTTCCAAACTTTCTGAAGCCTACATAGCTTCATATACCTCCAATAACTCCTCATTTCCAAGGTTTCCTTAGCAAGGATAAAAGATGATACCCAACCATATGGAAATGATCTCCTACTTCAAACCAAATGAAGAGAGTTTGATAAGATGCCCAAAAAAACATTTGCATCAAACCTTGTGGGGAAATAAGGGATTCTTCCCTCTTCCCACTACAATTCCAAAATCCATACCCAAAGGTGTGTATGGAGTAAATGATAAAGAAATCAATTCACTTACAAACCACAAGAAATACCAATTCCAAAATTCAACAAAAGAAAACAAGATTTTATTTTCCAAATGCAATAACCAAAATAGAAGAGTTTGAGACCTACCTCACAATCAAAAAAGATAACCATGTTTCAAAAACCATCATCAAGCTCTTATAAGTCCAAGATTCCAAGGTATTCAAGTCCCAAAACCTCCTTCTCCCCAAAATATCCAAATAATCTCATCCATACTCCAAAATGGAGTTTAATTAAGAGAAAGGTTTCAAAACAACAACCCAATGGGATAGTGACATGTGTCACCCATCCCTTCCTAAATCCAAGTCACCCAAAAGTTCCTATCAAGAACAAGAAAAAGATAATAAATGAAGATGATTTCTCAAAACCAACATATCAAAATAATCATGCATCCCCCAAATCCGAAGCCTCACAGAAAATCAAAAGATAAAAGTTGATGGGGACAAGAGAGTTGTAAAAAGGGAGGGAAAAAATATTTTTATTCCTTGGGAAGACCACCTACTAATAGGTATGGTCTATAAGAATCATTTTAAGGCAAAAATGACCCCCAAAATTCCAAAAAAACACAAACATTTCCATTTTTATCCAAATTCGAGATTTGGGAAAAGAGGATCATTAAAAGGGGGTGGTGGGCCCACTTATTCCATGATTATGTGGATTAAAACCAAATTAATCAAGGATAAAAAAAATTAAACCCTCCCAAACAAGTGGGAAATGATCAATTCATAAAAAGTGAATTAAACAAGAAATTAAAGATAGATAAATCAAATTTATTTAAATGGAGACAGGAAATCCAGAAGGAACCCAAAAAACTTAATATACATGCCAAGCTTTCCACCCTTATTCAACAACATACTAATACAAGGCCAAAACAATAGATTTGGCCTAAATGCCGTATTGTGCAACTTGGAGGCGCAACCCTTGTGTCCCACATTTTTCTGTGGCATAACTTGTTGCCTGCACACTCAATTGTATGTTAGAGTAGGTATTTACCTTAGCTCATGTTCACCTAGGTATTTTATTTACCTTTATTTTATTCATCCTCACCCACTTATGTGTGTGGATATTTCCTTTTATTTATTTAGATATTAGGGGGATATTATCTAGTTGTTAGGTATAGTTCTTTCATTAACCTATGGTATTAACTAGTTCTTTCCTTGATCTATGGTATTGACTATATCATTGATGTCTAGTTCTCTCATAAATCTATGGACTTAACTAGTTCTTTGATGACTAGTTCTTTCCATGATTTATGGTTTGATCTACAAGCTTGACTAGTTCTTAGATTGTTATTCCTTGCCTATATAAGCAAGGTCCATTCTCATTATATTTCATTGAGCTCCATAATAATACATGATATTGCTGCTCATTTGTTTGCAAAGGGTTATATAAATTTACTCTGGAAAATTGCTTTCATCTTATTGATCATGATGTTATATTAGCATCTGTGTTCTTGGCTTGGTACGATCTGGTTATCGTTCCTTTTATGGTATCAGAGCAGAAGATTGCTATTGACATCCGTATGTAAGTTTTATTTTGCAAATAAATTCTTTATATATTCATGTAATCAATATTTTCTCATATTTTATTTTTGTGTGCATTTTAATGCAAAATAGAGGCTTCCATTGGATCCGGAAGGTTGCAAAACCCTAAGATCGACTGTAAACTCGAACATTTCTGGAGGCAGTCATTTTTTTTTAGTTGTACAGATAAACATGGTGGTTCATCTCACGATTCATACCCTTGGTCATGTGGTATGGTCATATGAAGACTTAAAACTTGTGATTCCTACTAGTAGGTGCTTAACTCTAGCCCCCTTTCATTTTATTTGTGTGGTGAAGGCAAGATAATTTTATTCTGTTTAAGTGTCAACTAAAATAAATAGTAGAGCATAATATATAAAAGCTTGTAAGTTTTGATCGGTAACTCGGTTTTGAGTGCTTGTTTTTTAATGATCTTTCTATTGGAAATATTTATTTTTAGAATCACACTATAATTATAAAGTGTCATATTGTAACACGCACTCATTATAAAGTGTCAAAATCTAGGGGGGATCTTGTTGCATTATTTGGGGGTCTTATTGCATTGCTTGGTTCTTGCATTTATTTTGGTGATTTTTTTAGGATGGTGTCTTTATCTACTTCTACATTAAATCATGTTGAACCATTAACACATAATTAGCACACATGAAAAACCAAGAATGGAAACAATAATTAAGCTGAAAGGATTATGGGCTTTAACTTCTTCAGAACAACTAGTGTTCACTAGAGAATATGAAAAATTTCAGTACAAGTGCAAATTTGATGAGTGTATGGGTTTGATAGGAACTTTATTAAGTGACAGTCTTTTGTTTCATTTGGAAAAACATGACTCTCCTTTCAAAATTTGGGAGAAATTGGAGGATTTATTTGGTAAGGTGGATCATATGAGAGCCATGCAACTTGACATTGAAATCACCTCTCTTAATCCCGAAGATTTTCCAACAATTATAGACTATCTTACCAAGTTCAAGCATTTTTTGACACAGTTGAAGGGGAGTGGAATAGATAAGAAAGATGAAGAGTGTGTTTACTTGATTCTATCCAAGTTGAGAGGACCATTCCAAATTTTCACTTCTACCTTTTTCTCTAGCATGGATGCCTTAGGTGACACATTCAAAATGTCTAACTTAGAAATATTTTGTGAAAGACTTACTAGGGAAGAATCCAAATTATCTCACCTTGAGTCTTCCACCTCTCAAAAGGCATTAGTTGCATCTAATCCTAAGGGCAAGGGAAAACCAAACAGTAAAACCAAATCCACACCTTTTCCATCTCAAAATGCTCCTAAACCCAAAGAAAACAACTCAAAACATAAGGAGTCTTCTAAATAAATAAAAAGTCTAGCCATTCATGCTCTTTTTGTGGGGGTAGTAATCATGAAGAACATAGGTGTTATAAGCGAATGCAAGCCTTAGAGGATGCAGTCAAGAAACACAAAATTTATATCTCCATGCCACCTCCTTCTAATCAGCATGCCAAAACACTTAATATTGTTGGGAGATCTCAGTCACCACTTACAGACAGTTGGGTTATAGATTATGGTGCTTCTCATCACATGACTTCTTCCAAGGAGTCTTTTGTTTCTCTGGGTTTAAGTTCTACTTCCAAAATTGAGGTTGGAGATTCTTCCTTTCTTTCTGTCAAAGGAAAAGGTGATATACAACTTGATGGTTGCAGTATCCAAGATGCACTATATGTTCCTAACATCACTACAAAATTGCTTTATGTATATCAAATTTTCCATTCTGGTCAAGGAAATATAGTGAATTTTACACCACATGGAGCAAAAGTACAAACTTTGTTCAAGCCTCATTCACTATTTGCTTAGGGTATTGTTGATCATAGTTCTAGAATATATCACTTTCAGGGTTTTGATGACACTTCTTCTATAGGGACAGGATTGGTTTCTCGTGCAAATACAGAGAGTAAGCTTTGGCATGAAAGATTTGGACATTTCAATTACAGATATTTAAAGGAGTTGAGTACTCATGGTATGGTAGATGGTCTTCCTAGAGTTTCTTGTCTTGAGGGAGTTTGGCATGGGTGTGCATTAGGGAAACAAAACCAAGATCATTTTCCTAAGAATTTTTCTAAGAGAGTTTCTTCACTACATGAGTTTGTGCATAGTGACTTGATGGTTTTTCCTACCCCATATTTCAATGGAGCTAAGTATGCACTTATGTTTATTGATAATTTCTCGAGGCGTACTTGGGTTTTTTTTTTCTCAAGTACAAAAGTGATGTTTTTCACACTTCAAATTTTTCAATGATTTGGTCGAGAAAAAATCTTCTAATAGCATAAAGAACCTCCGTACTGATAATGGGGGGAGTACTTCAACAATGTATTTTCTAAATTTTTGGTAACTCAAGGCATTATTCACCAGCATTCTATTCCTCATACTCCACATCAAAATGGCTTATCAGAAAGAAAGAATAGAACTTTGAAGGAAATGGCTAACTGTATGATGCATTCTAGATATATACCTTCTATCTATTGGGTAGAAGCAGTTAATTGTGCTAACTACATTCAAAATCACACACCACACTTAGCACTTGAGCATTTGACTCCAGAGGAAGCTTGGTCCAACACTAAGCTAGATGTCTCATTTTATCGAGTCTTTGGGAGCCATGCTCTGGCCTATGTGCCAAAGAAGAAAATGAAAGCTTTGGATAAGAAGAGTAAACCCTTTATCTTTGTAGGGTATTGTGAGGACATGAGAGATTATCGTCTTTTAAATCCTGATACACATGACATTATTTTTTGAACACATGTTCAGTTTGATGAGCACTTCACTCCTCATGATTCTTCATCTTCTTCCATGCCTCCTTCTTCTTCATCTCAACTTGAAGATCCTTTCTTTGAGGATATTGATGAGGAGGTTATAGATACCATTGAGGATCTTATTCCCACTGATGTTGTCACTATGCCTAAGTGGGCTCATACTATAGTTTTTGAGGCAACACCTTTCATACAGGATATTCCACCCACTAGGCATCATCACACACATTCTACAGGCTATGGACTTTTGTGTCAAGCAGTTTTTGAGGATCCACAATCTTTTTCAAAGGCTCATGGGATACAAGAGTGGGATGATGCGATGGCAGCTGAGTATTCTTCTTTAATGAAGAATCATACTTGGGATTTGGTATCTCTTCCTAAATTAAGAAAGATGGTTAGGTGTAAGTGGCTATACCAAACCAAATACGCAGCCGATGGGTCCATTGACAAGTATAAGGCTTGTCTTGTTGCAAAGGGTTTTTCAAAAGTTGAAGGTATTGATTACTCTAAGAATTTTGCATACATTGCCAAGATGGATTTTGTACGCTTTGTACCTGTTATTGCTGCATCACAGGGGTGTCCCATATACCAAATGGACATGAAGAGTGCCTTCTTACATGGAGATCTACAAGAGGAAAAATACATGGAGCATTCAGCTAGATTTGTTCAGGATTCTTCTCTTGTTTGTAAGCTCCAAAGGTCTCTCTACAGTCTCAAAAAATCTCCTCGGGATTGGTATGAGAAGATGGATTATTTTCTTCTATCTAGTGGTTTTGTTCATTGTCACTCCAATCATATAGTGTATCTCCAGCATGTTGGTGAGGATATTGTGATACTTGTCTTGTATGTTGATATGTTACTTACTGGAAACTCTTCTTCCCACATTCAGAGTATTCACAGGGATCTTTCTACATATTTTAACATGACAAATCTGGGACTATTTCATTATTTCCTTGGTTTGCATATTTCTCAAAAAGATTCAGGGATTCATTTGAGTCAGAAAAATTACACCCATGATCTTCTTAGGTGCTTTGATATGGCTGATTATAAGCCAAGTCCATCTCCTTTTCAATTTGGAGTTACTCTTACTTCCACATGTACCACACCACTTTGTGATCCTATGTTGTATAATCATTTGGTTGAGAATCTCATGTACTTGACCCATACTCACTCTAATATTTCATTTGCAGTAGGTCTTGTATCTTGGTTTGCACATTCTCCTCATAATAGTCACTAGCAGGTTGCTAAAAATATTTTGCACTATTTACAAGGCACTTTCCACTTTGGCCTACACTACACTAGGGGTTCTACTCAGTTGGTTAGATATGACAGATTCAGATTGGGTAAGTTCTATTGATGACATGCATTCCACTTCTGGCTATCTTTTCTGTCTTGGTTCTTCTCCAATTGCTTGGGCATGTAAAAAAGCAACTAGGATAATGCACTTTCATCTTTAGAGGCAGAATACAAGGCAGCAGTTACAGCAAGTCAGTAGATTCTTTGGCTTCGGAAGTCATTGACATAGTTTGGATTCCCACATGATTCACCAACTATACTTTGGTGTGATGACCAAAGTGTAATTCACATTTCTCATACCCCAATTGAGCACCAGCAGAACCAAGCATATTGAGATACACATCCAATTTCATTCGTCATCACATTCAGAGATGGAGTTCTTTGCTTTGAGTACCTTTCGAACTCAGCAGCAGGTTGCAGACATCTTTATGAAGCCTTTTCCATCACCTTGCACTACCTTGAGTTGTATGGAATGCTTGGGGTTTCAAAATTTGTTCTTGGAAGGTGTTCATGAGAACATCTTCATTCTTCTTCTTCTTTCTCTTTCCTGCTAGCAGGATTCTTTCCTTCTTTTGGTTTGATATTTCTTCATGGATATATTGTACATGAGTACCTCATCAGGCCTAGTTGTTGAGGACTCATACGGTGGACATGACACTTCTATTTTGGCCCCTATATTCACTTTAGGGGGGGTGTTAGAGTAGGTATTTACCTTAGCTCATGTTCACCTAGGTACTTTATTTACCTTTATTGTATTTATCCTCACTCACTTATGTGTGTGGATATTTCCTTTTATTTATTTAGATATTAGGGGGATATTATCTAGTTGTTAGGTATAGTTATTTCCTTGATCTATGGTATTGACTAGTTCTTTCCTTGATCTATGGTATTGACTATATCCATTGATGTCTAGTTATCTCATAAATATATGGACTTAACTAGTTATTTAATGACTAGTTCTTTCCATGATATATGGTTTGATCTACGACCTTGACTAGTTCTTAGCTTGTTATTCCTTGCCTATATAAGCAAGGCCCATTCTCATTGTATTTCATTGAGTTCCATGATAATATATGATATTACTGCTCATTTATTTGCAAAGGTTTATGTAAAGTTATTCTGGTGAATTATGTTCATCTTATTGATCGTGATGTTTGATTAGCATCTGTGTTCTTGGCTTGGTACGATCTAGTTATCGTTCATATTATTGTAAACATCATAAATGCTTGATAAAATATGCTAAATGAAACAATCGCATGCATATTAAGAAATCGATCCATAAGTACATATCTAACCAAATAGTTACACAAAAATCCATCCATTAATAACATACATATAAATTATAGTAATTATTACTGATATAGCTAAAATATAATCCATGGAAATCTAAAATCAACACTATCCATAACATCACATCTAAAATAGGTAATAATGATAAAAGTAGTTAAGTGGAATTATATGCCTCATAAAACATCCTACCAAGACAAGTTAGCATCTAAACGCTAATATGATGAAAAAATCATAATTATTCAAATCAAATAGCCAAGATAATGTTAAGTTTAATGTCTCAATCATGAATAGTACAATGAGACATCATGATCAAAGGAAATGGAATAGGAAACTAGTGGGAACTACACCCCCCTCCCCTAGAAAGAGACTTCTGCCTGGAAGTCACTGGAAGAGGTAAGGATAATGAGCTCTCAAACAAAGGGGGATTAAGGCCTAGGAAAACTAGGAAACTATTAAGGGTGATAACATTTAGGGGGCGCTAATTTATTTTATTCTATTATGGTTTTTATGAAGAGTAGATCATTTTATTAGTTTCATATATGCTAGTAGTAATTAGTTTCCAACATTACATACTAATTGATTTAACTTCATTCAAAATAAAATTAAAATTACATAATTGTGATAATAATATGACATTTAGGAGGCCTCAAATATTATTTTAAGTGACATTTTTAGTAAATATATGAGAAAAGGAGGATTATTATAGAGTATATTTTAGCGAATTAATTGTGGAATTTAGGCAGTAGTAGCGATAAAAAAATTATTTAGAAGTTTTTCTCGGATGGTAGAGGCATAACATATCAAGTAATACGATATTTGGTCATAATTAATTTGTTTTCTAGTATAGATTTTATTTATTTATAAAAGGAATTAGCTCTAGTATTTCCTAGGCTACTCATAACCCTTAATTTGGCCCTACTCTCAAAGGTGTTACAGTCTCCCATGTAGCCATTATCTCATTGGTCCAACCTCGAGTGCATATTATTAATCAAGAAATTTGTTGCTACCAAAAATTTTATTCACATCATCATATAAAATTTTCTATGTGGTTCAACCTAGTTGGATGTCTAATAAAAAAGTAACCCCTAAGGAATCCGGTAAGGGATGGTTAAAAAGGGTTAAGAAAATAAAAAATTGTCTTATGTAAAAAAAATTGACAACTAGTGCACACATGATGTGCACAAAGCCACCCATGGGCGTCACTTATACCAAATGAGATAGGGGGTAAAATTTTAAAATTTACATGAGGCTTCACTTCCTAGCCCACACTAAGCTTAAACAAATGGACAAATTGTTCACAAGACCCTCAATTCCACACTTGCATTTGCATTACCCTAAAATGGGTCAATGATGAAGGGTCACATAACACTAAACCTAATGAAAAGGATGATGACTTGATTGGACAATAATATTCACAAGTGTTCTCATTGCACACATGGGTATTACATAATAACATATGAAATACCTTCTATATGACTATATGGTTAAGTTATTTACTATTTTTGTCTCATGGTTTTCATATCTTGAACCTTTGCTCATATGTCATATATCGCACCCAATAATTTTGATTTAGAGAAGTCAAGCAAGGGTAGAACAAGTAATTTTTTCTAACATTAATTTAAGTTCCTACCATGTTAATCTAAATTCTACACTACCACATCCTTAAAATTCTACCATCATTTATTGAAAACAATCAACTAGTTTTGAACTCAACAAGGCACACTAGAAGTTTAATAAGATCACAAAATTTACCATTACAGCCATAACAAAACATAAACAAGCTAGGTGGAAAGATATTGATATAGGAGCATCAGGGAAAGAAGCTTAAAATGTCAAATTATCTTTCTTATCATGTTATGAAGTCATTGGAGAAGGTCTTAGGCACATTTCATAGTTCTAGGTGGAGTCTAGGTGTGCAAAATTTTCAAATTTGTATTTCCCTCCATTTTTGTAATTCAAACCTGCCAAGGTTGAAAAATTGAAATTTGGTCTTGTAAGTGATTTAAATTAGTGTTTAATGGCTTTCAAGTGTGTGTTATATGTCTAGCCATTGAAAATAAGTTCTAGGGATGAAGTGAGTGAATAAATGTTCACAATATGATGTAATATGCCTATTTTGGCTATGTGTGGGCATCTTAAGTCACTTGTAAAGTTAGTTAGGGTTATGAAATGAAAAGGATAATGGGATAAAACTAGAATGAAGAGTTATTTTTCATCATTCCTTCTAGGATCCTGAGAGAAAAAGTGAAGTAAACGAAGGAATTTGTAAGAAAATACAATTGAAAGACAAGAAACTTTGTTTTTGGTATAGAGATATTTTTTCCTCATTAAGGCTTTTCAGTTTTGGTATTTGTGGCTTAAAAAACTAGTGATTATTTCAAATAGATTTTTAATGTATCCTTTTAGGAGGATTGCTAAAGGTTTGAGTTGTAAAAGTCTTGATTTCAAGTAAGATACCTAAAGCATAGGACTGTATTAAATAGTGAGACTATGTTTTTACAAGGATTTTCTATGTATTTTATTTTTGCTCCTAATAATGAGGTTATTATAATAGAAATAAATTTATATAAGGCTTTTGATGTGTTGTTTCAAAGACTTACATTGTGATACTCTATCTTTGTGCTTGATACTTCAACAAGATTCATTCAAATTTGACTGAGACAGTTACCTTGGAGATTGGATTTAGAAATATTCATTTGTTTAAAGCTAACATATTTGGTTAAAGACCCCATCAGAAGGAGAAGGGAGATTTATAGAATACTTATACTCATTGAAGGAAGAGAAGGATCAAGGGCTTGAATATTTTTCTTGTTAAATGTTTAACCTTGATTCTCACAGTTTACACAGTTGAGGTAATGTACCTTTTGTACCATTTGATGATTGTTAAGCCCTATAATATCAAACTAGACATGTTCAAGAGGTGATTACATAACTACAGTAGGAGGTTGGGTTTTTGAAACAAATTTCCTTGCATTTTGTAAACTTTTGAGACCTCTCGGCTGAGACAGGGGTTTAGCTAGGGTTTAATACAAATTCAAGCTTGAAGCCTTTAAATGTTGAATCTTAATTTGCAAATTAGTAGAAATAATTATGACAAGGTGATTTAAGATATTTTGGAAGAAATTTATTTTTATGTAGGGAAGTTTTGAGGAATATTTGACATTTGGGTTTCACAGTTTGGTGGCAGTCTACAAGGCCTAATTAGGAGGTCCAAATTGCTAGAAAAGGGGGGTTTGCTTGGTATTTGTTCATGAAACTTTATGGGATGATGCAACTTGATCATGGTTATCCTAAGATTCTATTAGTTTGTTTTGGAACTTCTTGTAATGAAATTTATGGTCACAAAATACTAGTGGTAGGGCTAGTAGAGGTTGCTAAACTAGATTATAAGAGCAAGAGATGATTAGGAGAGAAGCTTTTAGATTTGAGACTTAAAATTTGGTATACACCATCTAGGACATAAATGGTATCCAGATAATTTTTCACTTTGTTTTAGGCATGCATATATAGCTACCAACAAGTTTTTGTGGTTGTTATAGTTCTTAAGAAGCATGTTAGGTTGTTATAGTTCTTAAGAAGCATGTTAGGTCATTTTGGGGTAAAAGTGAAGACATTTGAAGTTATCCTTGCTTTTGATCATTTTTGTAGGCTATAAAAGCATTGAATTGAACTTGTGAACATTGCACCTTGGTGGTAATTATAAATAAATACCATCAATGCAAAAAAAATCCTATTTTGAGCCACATAGACCAAAGAAGAGAATAGGAAAGTTTTAGGAAGAGGTAAGAAAACTTAAAATTTTCATTAATTTCTTGCATTTTTAAGGTTTTCCTAGCATTGAGAAAGGTATTAGATCATTATACACTGGTTGGATGGAACAAATTAAGAATGAAAAGATAATTCTTTCATGTTTGATCCATTTTAAGGCTACTAAAGAAGATCCTATGGTAGAGCAATTAGGGAGGTTGAAGTATTTTGATTTCTAACTTGTTGTTGGCATTAGCTGCATCATGAAAGAGCTTTGCTTCATATATCCACATGGGTTTCAAAACTTATCAATTTCCTAGGCATATCACTAAATTATTTTTTGGACAATCTCGAAACAACTTGTCCTTTCACTTTTTCCTAAGAATTCAAGAGGACAACAAGAAACATTTCCTCTAAACAGAAAGAAAGATTCCAATATTCTCTCAATATCCTTAACATGTGTTGCTTAAACTTAAAAATTAACCTAGATCACTAATGACCCACTAAGTCCAAAGGGAGGGTATTTTTCTCAAACTATAGGTATCAATCCAATTTCAAATAAGGAACTCAAGTTTACAATCCCATTACGCTAAAAAACTATAGGTATAAATTGGTCTAGAATGACACCAAAACATGTAAAACTCACAATCCAACTCCCAAGAAGCATTTCTCAACTAGATGTAACACCGATTTGAAGGTTTTTATCATCCAAGGTATGTGGGATGATTGGAAACTTATATCTCCTAATATTTACATCCCACTATGCAAATCCCAAAAGTTTCCTAATATCACATTTAAAGGGGTTATCATGGTAGTGAAATCTTATACATGGGTTACCTAAGAACATAGAGTAACCAAAGAAGAATCCGAAATAAAAATTGATTCCCTTTGTGTTATATATATATATAGCTCTAATAATAATGAGATACAGGAAATACATTATTAATCAGAATTCGCATGGAAAATTCTTAGTATGTATCCAAAATTGAAAGTTCATATAGTAATCAAGAATAATAAAAAGTACATTTCCATTGGTTCAACACATTTAGATCATGTTTTTTCTATAATTTATGGGTACATACAATCACATTGTCCTACAACAAAGGTTATTCATTTACACATTCTACATGTTCTCAAATACATATAATTATCCAAATTTTATTCACAGTTACGAGACACAAGTTATAAGTACATTTATAAATACAATTCTTGTGGTTTTTTTGTTATTGCATTTTTCTTTATTTACATCCCAAAAATTTGCAACAACATTGACCAACACCAATGTTGGCATGAAATATCGCCCCACCATGTGAGTGACCAAATTACAATTATCTAACTTCTAGAGAGAAGTGAGAGTGAGGGTGAGAGCATACTTTACTATTTTCACATAATCAATGTTTTTCCTTCTAAGAGATAAGGTTAAAGTGAGGAAATAATTACATAGTGTTCACATTTAAGCATAAAGTACCGATGAACATGACTATTTAATGGTGTTATTACTAATTCATGTCTGGATTACATAACACAAGATGCTATCTTCTAATGGGTAACAAGGTACTAACCAAGTCGCATTGTAACTATCCCAAAGTGACAATGTCTAACATGCGACCCCTATAACATATTTGAGCATGCCAGGCTTAAAAAGTGGTTCTAAAGAACTACAAGTCATTACCAAAGTAGCCAAAGAAATATCCATAATTCATATCCATGGTTCTCAACAAAAATTGAGGTTGTGGAGCGCAAAAGTTTTCTTCTAACGAGTCTAATGACTCCTCAGTTCCAGGAAAGAATAAAGTGGGTAATGGAACAACCCTCGTAATAAAAATCACCTAGACAAGCAGATAACAAATCCATCCCTTTCATATCATTTTTTCAATTAGTATGAAAAGTTAGGAGGATTTCTAAAAAAATTTTTCAATATGGTATACTTGTTTTGAGCCATACTATTATGAAAGGAATTTGTAAGGTTTAAAGGTCACTTTTGCTAAATGTTCTCTATAAAATGTGGATTGGAAAACACAGCTCGGGTAACAAATTCTCAAGGGATATAATATTCCTATAGCCCATATTTTGACAATTTAAATCCATAATAAATAGCATTCAAAATACCTTGGGTTGCACAAAAACTGATAGCACAACTATTTGTTTTGTACCCATTCCAAATGGGTTTCACAATGCTCGAAAGGAGGCGTTTATAACACTGCACGCGTCAGTGTTTCAGAGATAAAGATCCAACTTAGACATTAAGAATAGCCAAAATATTTGAAGATAAGATCATGTACCTTAGAATCAAGGGGGGATAAATTTACACTTCTCTTAAATCAAGATTCCTATTTGTTTCCAATACTCAACAGCCAAGGCTCTTTACTAGTGTCCAAAATGACGAGAAATCAAAATGAATCAATCAGCTAACTAAATAATGCTTCCCAACACTATTACTCACACGGGTCACGAACATTCAACCTAAGATTATGCACATAACACATCACATGTTTACAAGTATTAAAATATTAGTTTGGACCCACCAAAGGTGTCTCTAAAGGTAAAACAGGTCAATAAGAACGTGATTATCCCTATTGCATGATCTAGCCCAAATGGGCTACAAAAAGACCTAGTAAAATGATTGTCAAATAATCCAAATAAAAAAATAAAAACACATCTAAACTACCCTCTATTATATAGGGAATCCAATCTAGACTTATAGAACCTGAAAACTAAAAATTAGATTCTTAAACTATAATTACCTCTTCTGGAGCCCAGTTGTTAAAATTTTGTTATTACATTTAAAAAGTCCTAACCAAAGCAGATATGAAACAGGGTTCAAAAATGTGCATCCAAAACTTCAATAATTTATTTGGTCAGTTTCTATTAAATACTCTTATGTATGTAGAGAAACCAATGCAATTTGAGAAAACATCATTTCTAATAAACAAGGTGCATTCTGCGACTTCTTTTCTGAAGATCTGATTATCGTAATAGTACTCAGTTCATTCTTGCTGCAGAATGACAAGTGGCCTACAAAACATGCTTGAAAAACTAATCTCCCAAAGAATATTTCTCAAAAATAAAGGTTGATATTGAAATTTTCATGGCAAAATTCTAGAGGTTTGCAGTGGTAGATATCCAGATACTTGCTCACCATGGATCTCCTAAACCTTAGGCCAAAACCAAAATGAATTTATAACTTTTTACAGTTATCCAATACCGTGACAATAATGGCAACTGGGATTCATCAATCGTGTGTAATTATATGACCAAATGATCATCCAATTTCATTTTAATAGTTTATGTGACATTCCACGTCACCATAGAACATGATCAAACCTATACATCTCAGTCATGGGAGTTCGAGAGGCGTTTTGCACGTTGTTTTCAAACATCTTTTATAACTTTTACAAAGTGTTTTAAAGTAGAATGTTTGAAAACAAATCGCATTCAACTCTAAACTAGTGGCCACAGTTTTCCAAATCTACTCATCCTAGCTTATAATTAGTCTCAAAACTCATCCCGTGAGCATTGTCCACACTCCGATATCGTCATTCTAGTTATGCAACATCCAACGCCTCGTTATGGAATTCGGCCAATGTAGGAAGGAAACAATTAAGTTTAGTGGAAACATTTTTTTGAATGGGAAATTTAAACCAATCAAAACTTATTAATTTAATACTCGATTATTCCTAGTGCGCCCAGTGTTGAAACCAAGCTTTGAAACTATATGTCGTGCCCATGATTTCATGACCCAAAATAACCATCCAAAGATTGGTAAAAATTGGGACATTTAAAAAAACGTTAGTTAAGAATTAAATGTGATTTAGCCATTGTTATTGCAAATCAATTATCTTTCTAAGGATGTATTGAATTTATTAAATAATTATTTGTGCCTCATTACCCTTGTTCGCACGCTTAATGTTGGCTAAGTTATTACGACCTCCACCACCAAGCAGGTATACAAATCATTTTCAAACTATATTTCGCAACCATTAGTTACCATATTTCATTAAGACTTATTATTCCAACTCCCTAAATTCATTAAGGGGTAATGAGCATGGAAAAAAAATGCCATAATTCTATTTACACAGTTTACAGTCATTATAAAAAATCACCCCTGTTATATTTGCGCCAAAAGGGTTGCCCAAATTTAGCTAGGTGCTATAATATCGCTATTCAATTATTCAAAGCCAATGGTATAAATGGATTACTAAACCCTCGTTGTTAACTTAACCAAAAAATAATAAATACAAACCATATCATGGTTTATGAATAGTGTTAGCTAAGTATTAAATGATTTAACTATTACTAATTCAACTCGTTAATCCGATAAGGATGAATAGAAACAAACAAAGAGCTATTTGCGTCAAAAAGATTACTCCTGCTTAATTTACGTTTATTCCAAATTTATAATCTTAGATGTGGAGTGTGAAAGAAATTGTAGTATTATTTTTGAAATAATGGTTAAATAATTTTATTCCAAATTTATCCACGAAGGGGTTAGTTAATTTTAGTCAGATCTAGTTTTCACGATTAAGGTGACTTAGGTTTAATAAGAGCTAATTAATTTTATCACATTTTCCCCACCAAGGGTTTAGTTTAGCAAGTAGGGAGATTATTTAGATATAGTTTAGGTTAATTAAATTGTTCATGGGTCCCATTTGGCCCCATCCAAATTAACCCATGCCCCTTTGCACCAAAAACAGCTTAAGCTAATTTTAAATAAATTATATTCATCCAAGTTGCTAAAAATGGAGGCACTTGACTATTCAAGGTCAACCAATTGAGCAAGTGGGGAAATCCTAGATGGATTGAAATCCCTAGGATAAAATGAATTTCCAACACTAATCTTAGGTATAATATAAAAAATATAATTCTCTTAAAACATGTTAATATGTTTCTTTTCTTTTCCCCTCATTTCTTCCTTGTTTCCTTGATTGTGCCACAGGTTATCGATTTTTCATGGAGGCCAAAAGATCTATTTATTTATTTTTCTTATTGTCTTCTTCTAATTATTTATATTTTCAAAACCCTCATTAGGGTCTATATGGAGGAAGTATATCTAAAATACATATATTGTGGTATATGTTTGAATATATATATATATATATATATATATATATATATATATATATATAAGAAGAAATTGCATTACAAAGAGGCCACACACACACACACACATATGTGCTTACAAATCGGTGAACATCCATATTTAGGGGGTTGAATGGCCATGACAGGGTGCATGGAAATTTGGGTTGGGCTATGCCCAATGTCACAAAGGGAGAGTGGAGGGGACGGGTTGGTTTGGCTTCCTACCCCTCAAAATCTAGCATTAAATGTTATAATAGAGGGCATTGTGGTCATGTTGCAATTCCCATGCACATTACTTTTTATTATTATTTATAATAAGATGAGCCTTTATATATACATATATAATATCCAAATATTCACTACTTACATTTTATTTTAATTAAGAAACTTTATTCTTTTTGTAATATCTATATTCCCAAAATAAATATATACAAATAGACACCACTTTTTCAAAAGAGAAACATATTCAAATAATTTAAACTCCTCTTCTTATTTAAGAATAAACTACATAAGATATGTAACTACGTAAACATATACACATACAAATATATATCATTATGTGTGTACACACACACACACACACACATATTTAGCACTACAACTACATGTGTTGATAAAATTTCTTTCTATTTTTTTGAAACTATAAGGCTTTTTCCTTTCTTGAACTCAAGTAAGAAATAGGGTGAAATTAGATGAGTTAGAAGCATTTTTTTTTTTAAAGAAAAATAATATAGAGTGACTTGGGGAAAATTAAACACAAAAGTAAGTTTTGGATAGCCCTACAATATGTATCATTGATTTATAGTTTCCCTTTTTCTTACATTTTTAAATCAATCAACAACAATAAGAACCACTTGTAAGTCAATTCAATATACAAATAAGTAATTCCCCAACCGATTTTAAAATTGAATTCCATAGTTATATAGGAGCTTCAATAGGCTCAAAAACTAAACAAGACCCAAATTTTGTTTATTCACAAGTTTCACCAATGACATTTTACTAACCCATATGAATTGTCAAACCTAGTTTAATAAACATTCCAATATGCTCCATAAGATCAAAATAATTCCATGTATTCTTATATTTGATAAGATGAATAATTCATTTTCATACACTAGTGAATGAAGAAATATCTATTTTCACGAAGTTATAATGTCATTATTTAAAGAGGAAAAGTTTCTACATCTGATCCAATCTTATATTTTATCCAGGATAATACAATCTTTACTATGTTTCCTCATTCCGAAAGAGTTATTTACAAGTTTAATAACAATGAAATTACCCCTCCAATGCAGCTCAAATTTTACTTTTTTCTTACTTAAAAAATCAAGAACTACATCAATCTAAAATACAAGAGGAAAATCCTGCCACAAAGTGGGAACAACATGGCCAAATTTTAGTTGTAAACCTCAATTTTCTAAGCGAGGCAAAAACTTTAAGAATGCTACAAATATCAAGCTCCATCTCCATTTTCAAACCTCCAAAAGCACATGAAGAATTGGCTTGGTTGTCCACCCAACCAAATGGCATCATCAAATGTCTCTTCTAAATAAGGGCATGATAGCCTCCCTCCAAGCCTACGGGAGAGAGGAGGAGCATGCCTCCAAGGAGCAAAATTAAGATAGGTGATAAACAACACACCCAAAACATTCCCAACCATACTGGAATGATCTCCTACTTCAAACCAAATTAAGGGAGTTTGATAATATTCCCAATATAGTTTTCCCATCAAACCTTGTGGGGAAATAAGGTATTCTTCCCTCTTGCCATTACAAGTCCAAAATCCATACCCAAAGGTATGGATGGAACAAATGATAAAGGATATAATTCACTTACAAACCACAAATAATCCTAACACAAAAATTCAACAAAAGAAAAAAAATATTTCATTTTCCAAATGAAATAACCAAAATAAAAGAGTGTGAGACCTGCCTCACAATCAAAAAAGAGAACCAAGCTTGCAAAACCATCAGCAAGTCATTCTAATTCTAAGATTATAATTTCTTAAAGTCCTAAAACCTCCTTCTCCCCAAAATCTCCAAACAAAATGAACCAAAGAATCCCCTCCATACTCCAAAATAGAGGATTAAATAAGAGAAAAGTATGGATGGAAGGAACAAATGATAAAGGAAATAATTCACTTACAAACCACAAATAATCCTAACACCAAAATTCAACAAAAGAAAAAAAAATCATTTTCCAAATGAAATAACCAAAATAAAAGAGAGTGAGACCTGCCTCACAATCAAAAAAGAGAACCAAGCTTACAAAACCATTGGCAAGTTATTCTAATTCAAAGATTCCAAGTTCTTCAAGTCTCAAAACCTCCTTCTCCACAAAAGCTCCAAATAAAATGAACCAAAGAATCCCTTCCATACTCCAAAATAGAGGATTAAATAAGAGAAAGGTATCAAAGCAACAACCAAATGGAATGGTGACATGTGTCACCCATCCCTTTCCAAATCCAAGTCACCCAAAAATCCCTTTGAAGAATAGGAAAAAGATAATAAATGAAGACAAAATCTAAAAAGTAACAAATCAAAATAATCACACATCCCCAAATCCCAATCCTCGCACAAAATATAAAATATAAAATTTGATGGGGATAAGAAAGGGTTCAAAAGGGAGGGGAAAATATTTTTGATCCTTCAGAAGAACCCCTACCCATAGGTATGGTCTATGGGAATCATTTCAAGGAAGAAGTGATACCCAACTTTCCAAACACACCCCAAAATTTCCACTTTTTTCCCAAATTTGAGATTTGAGAAAATTGGATCATTAAAAGGGGGTGGAGGTCCTACCTATTCCATGATTAGGTGGCTCAAAACCCACTTAATCAAGGATCAACAACCCTCCCAAAAAAGTGGGAAATGATCAACTCATAAAAAGTGAATTAAATAAGCAATTTAGGATAGACAAATCAAATTAATTTAAATAGAGACAAACAAGACAAAAGTGAAAAAAACAACTTAATACACATGTCATGAGGATTAATTCCATATTTCCACTCTTAGTTAACAAAATAATAATACAAGGCCAAAACAACAAAAGGAATAAATTCGTCCTAAACAAACCATTGTGTAACTTAGAGGTGCAACCCCTAATTATCTGTTAGGAAATAAGGGATAAAATATGTGGAACAATCCCACAAATAATCGCAATAATAGAAACTAATATGCATAAAGATATCATAGATCTGAAATAAAAGTGCAGAAAATAAAAGAACAAAACAAAAACACAATATTTAACATGCTTCACCCAATTTGAGCTACATCTAATAAGAATCACTTGCTCAAAATTTTTATTACAAACCACCTTTTTCTCTCAATACAGTGCCCAAATATTTTTGGAGCTATGCTCAACAAACTCTACTTAATTCACACTTGAACTCTCACACATACCTGCAATGTTACATCAATCCTACCATATGCAAAAAATCACATCTATAGGCAACTGCTTAAGCAGTTTTAAAATAAAGTGGGTACCAAAACCATGGGTTGAAATTGCCCCATAAAAATATGGGTCAAATATCCCCACATATATGAGAAGAGCTTGTTTCCCAAGATATTAGGAACATTTTTCAAGGCCAAAAAAATCTCAGGGACTGTGCCCCTGCACCCCCACCCGGGACCCAGCCCATCCCCGAACCCCGACGAGAAAACTGTGGAGAGTGTACAGTCTTAAACAATTACAAACATGAAAACAAGCTCCATAACATAAAAATATCCCACTTGGAGACTAGTTTTTCCTATGATAAAGCTTCTTAACCCTTCATTGTCATCCGTGAAGACAAACCGAATATGAACAAAGCTTCAATTTCTCCCTTGTGACCACCTTGGTCATCATGTCTATAGGATTATGACTGGTATGAATCTGTATCTAGATTCAACTTATCTTCCACCAAAGATGTTCATAATGAAATGGTACCTTAACTGTATATGCTTTATTCTAGAGTGGAAAGTGGAGTTCTTAGCTAGGTGAATAGATCACTCTGATTATCACTATATATCTTCCCTTCCTCCAAATTATGACCTTAACTCCTCTAGAAATTGATCTATAACCAAATCATATCTTTGTTCTTACCTCTGTGGACAACAACATTCTTAGCCTCCATAGTTGAAAAATCCACCAGGTTCTTGTAGTCATGAAATCCAACTCACTACTATAACACCTATAATGATAAATATAACCTGTCATGATCCTCATGTTGTCTATATCTCCAACCATGTCTAAATCTACATAACCATGCAAAGTGGTGTTTGATCCATTGTAGCACAAAATTGTCTTCATGATCCCTCTCAAGTACCGAAGGATCCACTTTATTACCTGCTAATGCTCTTTACCTAGATCACTCATAAATTTACTCACTGCTCTTACTATATGGACAATATCAGGCCTAGTGCACGTCATTCCATACATAGAAATTCCAACCACTGATGAGTAAGGTACCTTGGACATCTGGTTTCTCTCTTGCTCTGTCTTGGCACACAACTCCTTTGATAACTTGAAATTTCTTGCCAAAGGAGTCCCAACTAGTTTAGCATCCTAAATTTTAAACCTCTCCAAGACCTTCTTAATTTACTCTTCCTGAGATAAAGTTAGCTTTTTTTCCTTCCTATCCTGATGTATCCTCATACCAAGGATTTGTTTGGCTGACCCCAAATCCTTCATATCAAAGGCTTCACTTAGCCACTTCTTGAGTACTTTTATTTCCCATGCATGTTTTTTTTTCCTGTAACTAACACGTCATCCACATACAAGACACATGATAATATAATTGACATCCTCAAATTTCTTTGTATATACTGCAATGGTCAAAATTTCATCTAATATAACCTTACTGCATCATGAAGCTATCAAATTTCCTATACCATTGACATGGAGCTTGTTTCAATCCATATAATCTCTTATTCAATTTTCACACCATCTCTGTCTTTACCTTTGACCTCACAGCCCTCTAGGCTGACTACATATATAGATCCTCCTCCAAATCACCATGGAGAAATGTAGTCTTTACATCTGAGCTACTCTAAGTGAAAGTATTTTTGCTGCCACTTTTCCAAGAAAAAATCTAATAGAAGTCATTTTCTAGTATAGGAGAAAAAATATCATCATCAAATTCTATAACTTTTTTTGTGTAAACCCCTTGACCAACTACCCGATCCTTGTATATTTTCTTGCCTCTTTCTTCCTCTTTAAATTTGTATACCCACTTGTTTTGTAATGCTCTTTTTCATTCGGGTAGATTCACCAAATCCCAAGTATGGTTCTCCATGAGAGACTGATGCTCCCCATTCATTGAATTCCTCTGACTTCTTCTTGACATCTACCTACATAACTTCATCAAAGATCTCTGGATCTCCAATTTTAGTGAGTAATAAATAATATAGAGAAGGAGAAGAAACATTCAGGTTATATTCTTACCTTAGAATACACATCCTCAATATAGGTAGTTTGGGGTTCCTGTTGAGTAGGTTCCTAAACTAATTCATATGTCACTTTCCGATCGAGAAGATTCTCTACCATTGTATATTATTTCCTTGTATTCTTCCCTATGTTTTCCTACAACTATTTCTTATACATAACTTTCTCATTAAATGCCACATCCCTAGATCAAATGATTTTATCTTCCTTAATACTCCAACATTTACATCTAAATTCATCACCACCATAACTAATGAAAGTGTATTTTTCTGATTTAGCCTCTAGCTTGGTCCTATCATCTTTGTCAATATCGAACAAACACCTCACATCCAAAGACTCTAAGAAATGAGTAATCAAATTTATTACCAGAACTAAGCCTCCTCAGGTATACCTCTATCCAAGGCACTTGAGGGTCCTCTATTTATCAAGTACACAACTGTGCTTGCCACTGCTTCTACCAAAAAGAAAGAGGCAGTCTTGCATGTAACCTCATGTTTCTAGCACATTCCATTATTGTCATGTTCATCATTTCTAACACGCCATTATGCTGTGGAGTTCTTGGAAAGAAAATTTTTCCTATAGATTCCATTCTTAGAAAAATAATCATCAAACTCATGGCTGTGATACTCCCCTCCATTATTTGACCTGAGACATTTTAGCTTAAGACCCATTTCATTCTATACCAAGGCTTTCCAATTTACACAAAAATGTCAAATACATAAAATTTATTTTTAATAAAATATACCCAAACTTTCCTTGTTGCATCATCAATAAAATTAACATAATAATTTAAACCCCTAAGAGATGGTACTTGATCCAACCTCCACACATTAGAATGTACCATCTCTAACTTACTCTCTTTCTTTGTAGGTCCAACATTGAGAAACCTTGTTCGCATGCTTATGTTTCCTATATACAAAGTTCTTAAATAACTCCAAATTTGTATTTCTATAATATCTGGGAAAAATATTCTTTATGATCTCCATGCCCTCATGGCTTATATGACCAAGCCTATAGTTCCACAACGTTTGTATCTGCATGTCTGAAGCCATAAGATTACAAACATTAGTGTTACCATGTGGTTAAATACAAGGTTCCAACCTTCTTACCTCTTACCACCACAAGAGCACCCTTGGTAACCTTCCAAGAGTCCACTGCTATAAATATAACAGTACAACCATCACTTCCCAACTTACCCTGTTGATATCAAATTTTATCTCAATGTAGGCACATGTCTAACATCCTTCAATAGACATGTATTCCCATTCTGACATATTAACCTTAATAGAACCTTTTCCAACTATGTTACAAGGCTCATCATCACTAGGAAAAACATGCCTAAAATCCCCTTTAACATAATCAACAAAATAAATGCCTATGTGGAGTAGTATGGAAAGAATCCCCCAAATCTAAAACCCAAAATAAAACAATATTTTATGCAAAGAAAGAATCAAGGCATCTATGATCATACATTACCCATTTCCATATTTTCCTCCTATATTTTATTCTTGTTGTTTCATTCTTATCCCAAAGCTCCCAAGAGTCCTTCTTTACATGTCCAAAGTTTCCAAAGTGCCAGCATACCATATTTCTTTTAGATATTATACCTTGCCTGATCTTTTGATTTTCCACGGACTTCCTCTATTCTTCTATCTCCCTCTAGTTGCTACCGTTAAATAATTCCTTGAAGTAGAAGATTCCTCAGAGATTTTTCTTCGCATTTCCTCTCTTAGAATCACCCCTTACAACATCCTCAAACCTCAACTTGTGAGTTAGCTAGAACTGAGTTACTTACCACCATTACTAGGCTATTCCAACTCTCAGGTAAAGAGCACAAAAATAATACATCCCTAACTTCTTCATTAAATTCTATTATAACCAAAGCTAGCATATTCATAACCATATTAAAATCATTTAAATGTTCTGACTATTGAACTATTCTCAGACATCCTCATATTAAAACAAAATTTTCATTAAAATTATCTTGTCAAAGGTAGAGGGTTTTTCCTATAACTTCCCTAATGCATCCATGAGTTATTTTGTAGTCTTATCCTTTGAAACATTAAATAATACCAAAGATGCAAGACACGATTGGATTGTTCATAGTTCCTTCCTATCCAAAAAATCCCACTCCGCATCCATCATGCTCGAGGGTTTGTGATGAACCCCCAATTTGTTATGTTTAAACCATGTGAATCCCCATGCTATTTTTATATCATATTGCATGATGTATAATGTTAACTACTTATACTTAATGCTTTACTGTGTTTTTGAAGGAATTATTGTGCATACACTTGTTATTTTTATCTTGTTATTTCTTCCTCAAAAATGGCTTAAATTGATCTTTTTATAAGCATTAACAATACTTTTGGAAAAGTATATGTTGATTTATCATATGAGTAAATTACAATAGCATAGGACTCAATTAGTGCACCGGCACATGACTCAATTAATGCATTGGCAAAGGAATCACTTCAGCATATGACTCACCTTGCATTAATATAGGACTCATAGTACAACATCGAGCTCATCCAGGTCATCAACTCTAAATTCCTTGAAATAAGGGATTTTCACAAGAAGATAGATAGCTCGAACTACTGGTGATATAAGTGGTGGCATAACAACATGAATAGGAAAGGTGTGCCATTACCTCAACCTACATTCATGCATATTTTGAGGTTCAGTCACTTCAGTTGCTGGGAGACGTGATGCAGCCAATAGCTAAGGAATTATTACCACTGTGATTCTCTACAATCAATCTAAGAAATGCAAGATCTTCTGGTGACTGACTCTCTCAAAGGATTCAATCACAGACCTCCTCTATAGTTAGCAAGATTAATTACAATCCAAACACCTCAAAGACTACTTCTTCCACAACTGTATTCCTTAAAATAGATAGTCATTGTTTTAGTCAACAATCAGTTTAGTAGATGTTAGTTATTGTGAATAAACTAGTTCTCTCCTAGAGGGACTAGGATTTCTCTAGTATAAAAGAGCTAATGTATTTAGATTTATCGGTTCGGTTCAGTTATTTGATTCATTGTACAAGCATACTCTTTCAATTGAATAAAATTACAGATTCAGGGGAAACTTTTGTTGTGTGAATTTTAGTATTAAACCTGATCGAAGGGAAGGAGAAAGGGCCACTCCTACCCAACGAGAAGGGAGATTTACATTTATTTCCTTTCTGTCATCTTTGATGCATTTACCATTTCAACATTAAACTGTGTTAAAAATCTTTAGATTATGTCTTTAATATTATTTTCTTTTCATGCATTACATTTTATAATTGTAGTCATTTATTATTCAGTTAATTCTGTTATTAAGTACATGCTAAGAGAAATTCCTACTATTCACTTTGTTGCAAATAGCCATGGAAACCACCCTGGATTGACAGATATATTATCAGTACGAGTATCAACGACGCTCGTCACTTTTTGGCACCGTTTCCAGGGAATTCAAGGTGTTATCAAAGGTTAAAAGTGCTAGCTAGAAGTGTTGTCTTGTTGTCTAGTAAGTTTCCATTTAGAAATTTTATTTCCATAACTCTTTCTTTTTATATTAGAAGACCTTGTAGTGACAACAAGAATCCTATGAGCTTGGAGTATGTGGAACACAAACAATTAAGTTCAGTACTGATAGTTAGGGAGCCATCCTCAGTATGATAGGATTTTATGTTTAGACCTAGAGACCATAGAGGTAGATTCATTAGAATAAATCTTCAAAACCCCCTCAAAACCAACCTGTGGAACAACTTATTGACCAAAGAAGGATGGTTGATGAAGTAGAGAACCCCAATGGTGTAAACAATGGAAACCCTCCAATTGGTAGAATGTTTACCTACCCCATCGAATTGGACCCTAACGATCAGGCTCCTATGAAAAATATATCCCCCTCCATCTTCCCAACCTTCCAGGGATTAGTTTTGGAAGACCCTGACCAATTCCTTTTTGAGTTCAAGGTTTTATGCCAAACATATGACTACACTTATGATTCCCAAAAGCTTAAACTATTTCCCTCCACTTTAAAAGATGCAACTATGAGGTGGTTCATGGGCTTAAGCCCTAACTCCATCCATAACTGGGAAGAGATGGAAAAGGAATTCCTAGACAAGTATCAGGATTATTGTAGAGTTAGGGATAGAAAAGAGAACTTTTTTGGATTCAACAAAAGGAAGATGAAAGTGTAGAGGATTATCTGGATTGGTTCCTTTTCCTTCACAAGAGGTGTGGTACTGGTCTTGATATTAATCTACTTAAAACCTTATTCCTTAAAGGGTTGGAAAACGATACCCAAGAATCATTCAATATGATGGGAAAGGGAGACATGAAAAAAATGGAATTCACAAAAATCTTTGACCTCTGTAGGAATTATTCTCAAACTCGCCCCAATTTTAGAAAAACAAAAATGCAAAATGGCTAGTGGGGATCTATCCAAATTGAGGGAAGAGATTGCAAATTTAAGAACGGACCTTTTGGTTCAACTCAACACAACTATCGATAGAGAGAAAGGCTAGGAATACAAATCCTTTGTTCATCTACTGTCCAAGATGTAGAGAAAAACATGGACTTAAGGACTACCCCTTAGACAAGACAAAATATTTGTCTTCTTTGTGAACTCAAGCATGCCACAAATCAATGTGGATTGCTTCCCTTGCTGAAAAATCATCTAAAATAGAACACACAAGATGAATTTGAGCTCAACTATATGGCTTAGAGGAAAGGGGAAATTTTTAGTCCAACCAAAATAATCCCTACATCCCAAAATCACAATGGGCCCCAAATCAATGGAATGCACCATGGCCATATCCCCAACCTTGGGTTCAACAAGTCCTCTAAGAGTGGAGCCCATAGTGGAATGCCCCACCAAATTATTATCAACAACCTTGGGATCCACATCCAAACATTCCACCATTCAATAGTTTAATCCTCAGTACCAACAATAGTGGAATGTACCTCAAGGATCTGGGCAACAATATTATAGTCAGAGAAGACCCCAAGGTCAACAAGCCCTGTTGATTGGACCCACTAATGTTGCCCAACCTGATCAACCTGCCCAACCACAGATACCTTCACAAACTGTGGAAAATCCCAAAAATGTGAGGTAGGGAAACCCAACGTATACTGTGGAATTAGACAAAAATCCCACAGTGAACTTGGTGGATTGTAAGAATATCTTGTTGTGTTTAGGAAAGGTTACTTCAAAACCTTCCTCTCCTGTGATAGAAGAAATTCCTAAAGAAACAAAAAAACCAAAAGAAACGCAGCCTAGTTCTGTTGAAGAAACTCCTCAACCAAACAATGACATTCCCTTTCCATCTAGACTCTCTGAGAAACCAAGTACTGTAGTTCCTAAAAAACCAAAGTCAGAGTTAATTCAAGGATTGAGGAAGTTTAGTATTGGCATTCCCTTGTTATAAGCTCTTAAGGAAATACCTGAATTAAACAAAAAAAATTAAAGAGATATGTTTCAAGGCTCCAGGAATAAAAAAGAACCAATCTAAAACCATTCATGTGGATGGGAAACTTGTTATTATTTTGGAAGGGAATATTCCCCCTTCTAAAGACAGAGACCCTAGAAGTTCTATTGTAACAGTTTGCATAGGAGATGTCTAGATTCCTAATGTTCTAATTGATCTAGGGGCTGTTATTAATGTTATGACAATGGATACTTTGTCCACGTTATCACTTCCTGAACCTCAATCCACATCCATATTTTTGTAAATGGTAGACCAATCTGTGAACAAGCCAAAGGGAATTATAGAAGATGTCACTATTACTATTGAATCTTAGGACTATTCAGTAGATTTCATGATTATAAAAACAAAGAATAGGAAATATTGGATACCCTATAATCCTAGGATGTAGCCCTTGGTTAGCCATAATTGTTTCCCTCATTGACTGTAGAACAGTAGGGAATATGGTGATTACGAATGGCCAAGATTCAAAGAAATTATCAATCTACCTCACTGCAAAACCTTTTTCTACAGACAACAAACAATGGTGTAAGGACAATTCAGATTATGCAGATGATTCAGATGATATCATCTCTTCTCTATCCATGGTTTTAATTCAATAACACTTAGATCAAATCTAATATGATGACCATGAGACTTGTGTTGGACACATTATAAGTCTTTCACCTAAGTCCTGCGCTAGATTAAATTCGAGTCATGTGCTTGAGTCTTGCGTTGGATCTCATTTAAGTCCTATGCTACAACTAACTAAAACAAGAGATGATTATATGGATGAAAACAACCAACCCATCATTTGTCCCTTTGTACGAAATATAGATTTGACGGAGTCCATCTTTCAAAACATTTCTTTTGTTCACAGGTTACTACCACATATGTGTCCATTAAATACATTATTAAAAGAATACCTTGTTGTAGATTTTGTTCATCTAGCTACCAAACAATTACCTATTCTCCTAGGAAAGACATTGACAATTAATAGTTGGTTGACTGATCAGGAGGAAAATACCCTATTTCAACTCTTATGCTCTCATCCTCAAGATTTTTCTTGGGAATATAGTGACATGAAGGGTATTCATCTTGGTATTTGTACACATCACATCTATACTACTGATTCTAGACCAGTTAGGAAACCTCAAAGAAGGATAAACCCTGCTTTAAGAGATATTATTAAAGTTGAGATTGAAAAACTTATGAATGTAGGATTCATTTATCCAATATCAGAGAGCCAATGGGTTTCTCCATTAGTCATAGTTCCTAAAAAGAATGGGAAATGGAGAATTTGTGTGGACTATAGGGAATTAAATAAAGTAACTCATAGAGACTATTTTCCATTACCTTTTATTGATCAGGTCTTAGACAATTTATCTGGGAAAAGGTACTTTTCATTCCTTGATGGGTTCAGTGGGTACAACCAAATAACAGTGGCACCTGAAGATCAAGACAAAACAACTTTTACCTATCCTTGGGGAACATTTTCTTACAGGGTGTTACCTTTTGGGTTATGTAATGCTCCTGCCACTTTTCAAAGAGCCATGTTGGCAATATTTTCTGATATCACTCATGATTGTGTGGAAATTTACATGGATGATTTCATAGTTTATGGAGCAACATTCCAAGAGGTAGTTAACAATCTAGACAAAATTCTTTCTTGGTGTGAAAAACATCAATTATCCTTAAATCATGAGAAATGTTTGTTTATGATGGAACAAGGTATAGTTTTAGGCCATCATGTCTCAGCTAAGGGAATTAAGGTAGACCCAGACAAGGTTGATATCATGGTAAAACTCCCATCTCCCACAAACCAAATAGAGGTAAGAAGCTTTCTTGGTCATGTTGGTTACTATCGAAGGTTTATTTCAGATTTTAGCAGAATTTCTTCGCCATTATTTTTCTCTCCTAACTAAAGATTCTGAATTTGAATGGACAGAAGCATGTGCCAAAAATCTTTTGATGCTATCAAAGGTAAGTTAACAAGAACACCAGTGTTGAGAGGCCTAAATTGGAAGCTCCCCTTCCATATACAAATAGATGCCTCCAATGAAGCAGTAGGTGTTGTCCTTGGACAACAAGAGGAAGGAGAACCTATGTATGTTATTTACTACATTAGTAAAAACCTTTCCCCTGCTGAAAGGAACTACACAACTGAGAAATAATTTCTTGTAGTAGTATATGCAATCAACAAGTTTCACCATTATATTACAAGATATGAAGTGATTGTTCATACTGACCACTCTGTTATCAAATATCTAATGAACAAACCTTTAGTGCATGGCAGGATTGTAAGGTGGTTATTGCTACTGCAGGAGTTTAACATTAAAATTATTGACAAGCTAGGAAAATCCAATGTGGTAGCTGATTTTATTTCAAGACTTACCACTTCAGAAGAGGAGGAGCAGGTCAATGATGATTTTCCAGATGAGCATTTGTTTGTAATTTCTACTACCTCTCCTTGGTATGCAGATATGGCTAATTACTTGGCTACAGGGAAGTTTCCAACCTTTTTCACACAAAAACAAAGAAAACAATTAATTAAACAAAGTGTGATGTATACTTGGTTAAATGGAATTCTTTTCAAATGTGGACCTGATCATGTTTTACGCAGGTGTGTAGCTAAAAATGAAGTATTTGACATACTTAGAGCATGCCATGATGAACCATCAAGAGGGCATTATTTAGTTCAAAGGACCATTCACAAAGTTCTAGGAGCTGGTTACTACTGGCCTTCCTTGTTTAAGGATGTCAGAAAGTATGTATGGAGATGTGATCAATGCCAAAGGATGGGGAAACCAACATTTACATCTGAAATGCCACTCCAACCCCAAGTTGTCTTGGAACCATTTGAGAAGTGGGGGTTGGATTTTATTGGACCAATTGACCCAACCTCTCAAGGGAAAGAGTACATCCTAGTTTGTACTGATTATGTCACCAAATGGGCTAAAGTGTAGGCACTACAATATTCAAAATATGAGAAGGTTCTATATTTATTATATGAGCATATCTTCCAGAGATTTGGAGCACCAAGGTCCATTGTGTTAGATCAAGGACCACAGTTCATGTCAAGGGTAATCATCTCTTTTTTGGAAACATACCAGTTGAGGCACAAGAATTCATCACCATACCACCCACAGTCCAATGGTCAAGTGGAGGTTACTAACAGAGAGTTGGAAAATATCCTCACAAAAATAGTGGATATCTCAAGGAAGAATTGGGTTTAAAAATTGCCTGAGGTAGTATGGGCGTACAACACTACTTGGAAAATAGCTAGAGGGTTTACTCCCTCTGAATTGGTCTATGGGAAGAAACTCATTCTTCCTATAGAATTTGAGATTCAGTCTTTGAGAATAGCTACTGATGTGGGCATTGAACTATCTGAGGCACAACAAGAAAGGATTGTACAACTAAGTGAGCTGGATGAAATGAGGCTTCAAGCATTGCATCAAACTGAAATCATCCAACACCAAAGGCAAGTATGGCATGACAAACACATAAAGCTGAGGAAATTCCAAGAAGGGGACTAGGCTCTGTTATTTGATTCAAAGTACAAATATTTCAAAGGGAAGCTGCAAACAAGATGGATGGGCCCATATCAGATTGAACTAGTATTTGAAAATGGAACCGTCCAATTGATGGAGAGAAGAAATTAATGTTGGTTAATGGGCACAGACTAAGTTTATACCATAAACCAACATCAAAAGAAGAGTTTCAGAAATAACTTCAAGAAGATTCAACTCTGAAGTGTGTGGAAAAAGTCTCTTTGTCCAACACAACTCAAAACTAAGTTATCTTCTATCAAGGAATAAAGAGGAGATGACTGAAAACTAGAAATGGTGGTCATCATCCTCTAGAGCATTGGCTAAAAACTAGAAATGGCAGCCATTGCTTCTAAAAAATAGAAGAATAAAAATTGAAAAAAATAAAAACTCAAGTGACCGAAAACCAGAAATGGCGGTCACCACCCCCTTGAATCTAACATGCAAATAATGAAGGACCATGTGTGGATGGAGGATAAAATAAACATGGAAATGGTGGCCAATGATATGATAAGCTAAATTCATTTAATGAGGTATGTACAATTAATTCCCTTCTTAAATGTAAAGAAGTCTTAATTTATGAGCCTTTAATTATTATAACCATGCACATTTATTGTCTCCTCCATTTCCCATAGCTTTTCCTACTTCACAAATCCCCACCAAATCCATAACTCCCCTCCATAATAATATCCACACACACCCAATCAGTGTCATCATCACTTCGGGATTCCATCCCAACCTTCCCAATTTAGTTATTTTAATTTTGAACCAGTTTTGGTCCATTGTTACTTTCCAAATTTAGCCCTCTCACTCATGCACCACCATTCACTCTTGAGCTTACCTACAGCCCTACAGACCCTGCATTTCCAGTCCTATGCCTTTTTATTGTTCACTACTTGTTCAAACGTCAGACATGGGGCCTCAATTGAGACATGAATCAATAAGTTTTGTGAAACTCTTGGCCGATGCAATGTTGGGTGAAATCTTTGAAGAAAAGGATGGATTGAATTCCTACAAACTTATGAGGAATTTATCATAAAAATGATGGGGGAATTTGCCAGAAATATGGAGGAAGGAAACTCTATGGTTCAAGGTAAGAAAATTCCCTTTATTCCAAATTTTATCAGTCATCTTTCAGGAATATCTGAGGCAGGGTTAGCAGTTAGTGACAGAACAATGTATGCAGAAATAATTAAAATATTTTCAATTCGAAATAAGGATAAATTGGAATTAGTCATGGACGATAAGGGTAAAGCTAAAGGCATCAAAAGAATAACCCTTCCCAAACATTGGGCAGAAGTGGCCAAATGGTTGATCAAGTACTTTACACACAAAGGGCAATATGAAATTATGTTGGGTCTTGTGTTAAGAATGAAGAATGTTAATACACCTCCGACATGGTCAAAATAAACCCCGGTATAAGATCAAATTCATTTTTTATATGGTTCCATTTGTTCTGCTATAGAATAGTTTTGTTAGGGTGCTTCATATTTAGAGTTCCAGGGTTTAATTCATCTGATTTGCAAGCATCAATTTGTTAAAAAAGAGACAGTGAATTAAGAAATGGCTAAATTTTCAAAATCAATGTGCCTTATATCCTAAGGTAGTTCCAGAGAAAGCACCCTCAACCTCTGAGAGACCTAAAAAATTCCTCAACACTTCGAGGCCAAAACCTTCACTGAATGAAATCACAATTGAGAATCCTTCTTCCCAAGAAGAACAAGATGGTAGCCATAATAATGCAAACCCTTAGTAACAACTACACACTTGTCTCCTCTTCAATATCCCCATTTGTCCCTAATATAGAAAAATGACATTTAAACATTCCATAGCCGCAATTGAAGATTCCCCTAGGTCATGTAAAGATCAAAGTCGAAGTTGAACCTATGGTAGAGAGAGAACCTATTTCTCCCATTGATCAATGATTAAAACGATTCCCCAAGTTTTTTCTTTATCAAAAATCTAGTTTGAGTTACAATTGGCTCGAGAAGGAATCACTCATCTTCAAGTAGGTTCTTGACGCTGAAGAATCAAATTACCTACTAATTGTTTTCCTGACTAAGAATCTAAGTAAAAATCAACAGTTTTAGTAGAGTGTAGCACAACATGAACCAAGCTGAAAACATAACAAGCTATAGAAATCCCTGAAAGAGAGGGAGCTAATCTAATATAAATCCCTTTAGGACAAAACTAGAGGAATATTACAATCACATATCTTACAGTCTTCGAAGAAAATAGAAAAGAACCAAATTCTACTTGTACCACTGGAAGAACTGTTACCTAGAAAATTACCCCCTGTGGTACAATAGGCAACTCGTGTTGAGGATGGATTTGAGCATTGGGAAAATGACTTCATGGAGAAAAATGGAATGATACATCTGATTTTTCAATTTGGGAAGCATTGCAACCTGATTCAGAAATTTTCAGAGGTCCTTCAGATCCATTAGAAGTATGGTATTTTTAGCCTTAAGGAGTTTATAGAGTGAACTGGGACATTGAGATTTAATAGAACTTTATGATATCCATGTTAGGAATCAACTAAGTACTTTTAAATAAAGTGCCTATGGAATCAATTATTTCATGCCCTACATGGTGGCATAAGATGTAGACACCTTAATAGCATCATCGGAATTCCCAAGGTAATTCATTCTTCTGGCGCACAACCTGGAATTCCCGAGAACAGAGGGAATGTTTTTGCTGGTGATAAAGTAAAAGTGGATCTTTTCACCACCTCTAGTTGGAATCAGTCTTACTCTTTGTGTCCATGTGAGTCCATATACAATTTCACCTGGAAAGGCAACATTCGGGAGCTCAAGTTATCACCTTAAGTAAGTTGGTTAGCTTGAAGGTTGGATATGTCAGGGTTGGATAGGTCAAGGTTGGAAGACTAGAGGGTTGGTTTCCCAGAAGTTTGTTGTGTTAGCATTTTGCTGATGCAATTTGGAACAAGATTGTTGTAGCAATCCATATGCACCTGATCACACTAACACGATTACCTAGGCCTTAGATGGTATGCCCAGGTTGGACAAGCCCATGGGTAATAGTATGGGTCAGATTTTTTTATGCGTTTGAATGGTTTTTGCCTTCCCATCGCACCCGTCATCATTTACATGATGGCCAGGGTTATTACGGTGATAGATAGGTTTGATAAGTCATGAGGGTTGGATGCCCTGGGATTGTAAAAATGGATAGAGGGAAGGAACACCCAGGGATTGGTCAGGTCAACAGTTTTTTTATGTGTTCGAATGGTTTTTGTTGTTCACAAACGCACTCTAGAAGTCAAGTTAAGTGAAAACACGCGTGTTAAAATCACACATGGAGAATTCTAGAAAAAGCGTGCATGACCGCCACCTTACCTGGGCGGCAGTCCTAGCACTAAAGGCCAAAACATGCATAGAATGAAGCGGGAAGCTAGAAGAAAGCATGGAAAAGCTAAGGATGTCTAGGCTACAAATATACATTGGGAATGGGTTTAGGAACTTGAACACCTTCTGAAAGAACATGAATCATCATTGGGGACTTTTATAACCGTTTTCTGAAAATTTAGCACATGTAATTTTGGGTGCGTACAATCTCCTCAAAAATCAGTGTCATCATTTGTCTGTGATATAGAAAAATACATTGAACATTTCATTGCCACAATTGAAGATTCGTATGTCAAAGACAAAGGGAAGGCACCTATGGTAGAGGGAGAACCTAGTTCTCCTCCTGATTATGATAAAATGATTCCCCAAGTTTTGTCCTTGTCTAAAATCTAGTTTGAGATATGATTGGCTCAAGAAAGAATCACCCATCTCCAAGTACTTCTTGAGTCTGAAGAATCCAATTTCTCCCAGTTGGAAACTGCTAAGAATCAATAAATTTAATAGTTTCATAAAACTGTAGCACAACATTAAAAGGAAAATCTTCAGCTACTGAAATCCCTATAAGAGAGGACATAATAGATACACTCCCTTTAGGCTAAAACAGAGGAACATAGCACATCTCTTGCAGTCTTGCAATAAAATAGGAAAGAACCAGAGCTTGTGACCATGGAAGAACATGTCGCTCAGACTAAATTTATATTTCCTCAAATTTTTATTTTAAAAGTAATTTTCAAGTGGATGGAAAAATACTACAAGCCCAGGGTAGTTTCTTAGGAAAACAAGAATTTGAAAGAGGACAACAAACTACTAAAAGAAAATGTGATTACTGTTAGTCATCTATATGACTAAATTCTATCTTGTAGACCTCCTTCAAAATTTTATGCATTATTCTTGAAAGAACATTTTTTCAAATGGAAAATATTCATGGCACGTGCCATGCAGGACATTGAATTTGACAATGATAAACATTTTGTGGTTGCATATACAGCAGGGAATGCTATTGAGAAAAATTTGATGTGTGAATTCTATGTTCACAAATTTCTTCTCCTAGAGAAAATTGAAATTCCAATAAATTTTTATGTGGGAAAGGTACAATTAAAAGCATTCATTTCTAATCTCAGAAATCAAGGGGAATGGAGGGACCAGAGTGCCACATTTGTACAAGCAAAGTCTATAATTGGCCTTTTGATGAGGTATGATTTACCTTCCCCAATTCAGTTCTTCAATAGGTTTCGATCACGAGTATATTGTCTATGTCTAGTGGACAGATATCCTTAAAACTTGTGTCAAAATTTTCAGAGAGCGGGTAAATCCAACGTTCAATGTGAACTTCCTCACCTGTTAGGTCAGATATCAACTTCTTGCAAGACCATACAAGAGAAAGGAGGTAATTTCACCAACCAACCTTCGCTGGTCACTTAAGAGGGCCAAGGATCTCTGCAAAATTATTCTCAAATTGTAGGAGAAATGGATTGGCATGCGGTATCAACCTCCATTAGTGATTGCTCCAGTACCACGGTGGGAATCAATAGATAATCAGCCAAAGAGAAGTTATAACACTTGGAGGGGAAATTTTCATTGATCACTTTGGGTTTTGTAATACTTATTGGATGAAACTTGGAAAACATTGTCCAATTAATATAATTGTTTAAGGATTTTGAAAAAAATTAACAATAGGTAGCAGGAGGACCTACTAAACCTTCAGTCTGAGGGACTGATGAATCCCCATTGTGTTATGTTTAAACCATGTGAATCCCCATACTATTTTGATATCATATTGCATGATGTATGATGTTAACTGCTTATACTTAATGTTTTACTGTGTTTTTTAAGGAATTATTGTGCATAGGCTTGTTATTTTTATCTTGTTATTTCCTCCTCAAAATGGCTTGAATTGATCTTTTATAAGCATTAACAATACCTTTGTATTTTGAGTTATCACAAGATTAAATTATAATAGCGCAGGACTCAATTAGTGCACCAGTGTAGGGCTCAATTAATGCATTGGCATAGGACTCACCTCCACATTAATATAGGACTCATAATACAACACCAAGCTTGTCCAGGTCATCAAATCTGAATTCTTTGAAATAATGGATTTATATAAGAAGATAAATAGCTTTAACTATTGGTGATACAACTAGTGGCATAACAACATGAATAGGAAACATACAACATTACCTCAACCTACATTCATGCTGATTTTAAGGTCTAGTCACTTCAGTTCCTAGGAGACGTGATGTGGCCAATAGCTAAGGAATTATTACCACCACGATTATCTACAATCAATCTAAGAACTACAAGATCTTACAATGAGTGACTCTCTCCAAAGGATTTAATCACGGACCTCCTCTATAGTTAGCAAGATTAATTCCAATCTAAACACCTCAAAGACTACTTCTTCCACAAATGTATTCCTTAAAATATATAGTCATTTTTTTAGTCAACAGTCAGTTCAGTAGATGTTAGTTATTACAAATAAACTAGTTCTCTCCTAAAGGGACTAAGATTGCTCTAGTATAAAAGAGGTAATGTATTTAGATTTATAGGTTTGGTTCAGTTATTTGATTCATTGTACAATCATACTCTTTAAATTGAATAAAATTGCAGATTCAAGGAAAACTTATGTTGTGTGAATTTCAGTATTAAACCTGATCAAAGGGAAGGAACAAGGGCCACTCCTACCCAACGAGAAGGGAGATTTACATTTCTATCATCTTTGATGCATTTACCATTTCAGCATTAAAATGTGTTAAAAATCTTTAGATTTTGTCTTTAATATTATTTTGTTTTCATGCATTACATTTTATACTTGCAATCATTTATTATTCTATTAATTTTGTTATTAAGTACATGCTGAGAGAAATTCCTATTGTTCCCTTTATTGCAAACATCCATGGAGACCACCCTGGATTGATAGATATATTATCATTTAAAGTATGAGTATCAATGACACTCGTCAATTTGTTCCCTTTCTCAAACAACATAATATAAATATCCTTTTGATAAAGATAATCTTCCATTTGCATCTTCCAAAGACTTAAATTTTTCCCATTGAACTTATCAACCTTTGATCTTCCATCATCTGCCATAGCTTCCACTCAAGCTAAAATTTTCCCTGTGATTCAACACTTCAGCAAACCAAACCAAGATCTGATACCAATTATTACGAAATAAGGGATAAAATATGTGGAACAATCCTACACATAATCATAATAGTAGAAACTAATATGCAGAAAATAAAAGAACACAACATAGAGACAGTATTTAACATGGTTCACACCATTTGGGCTACGTCCACTAAGAATCACTTACTCGGATTTTTTATTACAAGCCACCTCTTTCTCTCAATACAATACCCAGATCTGTTTGGATTTGTGCTAAAAAACTCTGCTGATTTCACACACACGCACACCTATAAGTATATGTCTTCCCTACATAAATAGGCATTTTCCTATATAGTTTTACAAGACCATGGGTATAAAACCAAGGGCCAAAACTGCCCCATAAACCTATGGGTAAAAAATCCCACCCATATGAGAAAAGCATGTTTCCCAATATATCAAGCACATTTTTCAAGGCCAAAAAAAATCTTGTGGGCTGCACTGCCGCATCCCCACTCGAGGCCCGACCCAGCCCTGAACCTCGGCGAGAAAAGTATGGAGAGTGTACAATCTTTAACACTTCCACACATGAAAATAGGCTCCACAACATAACAGTCCCACATTTTCCTATGGCGTAAGCTACCACCTACATGATGAATTATAAACATCATACCTACTCGATAAAATATACTAAATGAACTAATCACATGCATATCAAGAAATGAAGCCATAAATACACAACTAACCAAACAGTTATGCAAACATCCATCCATTAACGAGATATATAGAAACTATTACAATTATTTCTAATATATCCAAAATACAATCCATGTAAATCTCAAATCAACATTATCCATAAATTCACATCTAAAAAAAGTAATAATGATAGAAGCAGTTAATTGGCATCGTATTCCACATACAACATCCTATCAAGATAAGTTATCATATAAACACTAATATGACCAAAAAATCATAATTATTTAAATCAAATATCTAAGATAATGTTAAGTTCAATGTATTAATCATGAATAGTACAATGAGATAACTTGATTCAAGGAAATAGAGCATGAAACTAGTGGTCACTACAATTGGTAAATGTTGATAAATTCCAAGTATAAATACTTCAAAGGAAAACTACAAACTCATTGGCTAGGTACATATTAGATTGAATAAGTCCATAGTAATGGGTATGTTCATCATTGATAGTGAATAGAGGACACTACTGGTTAATGGTCAGAGGTTTCATTTATAAAGAAATCTAGTTTCGAAGGATTTATTTGAGAACTAAGTAAAGACACATCCAAAATATTATTGTACAAGGGAGGTTTCCTCCTTCTTTGCAACTAAATCCTAAATTTTGGTAAGACTAGATAAAGGAAAATTTTTGAAAACCAAAAATGGTAGCCTTTTTATATGAAAATGTAAAAAATCATTAAATAAATAAAAAATAAAGAGGCTAAAAACCATAGATGGAAGCCAGTTCTAGAAATTACAAAAAGAGAAAAATATGTTGTACCAAATGATTTTTTTTCTAGGCATGTTGACATACAAATTTCTTCTCCACATAGACAACATGACATGTGTTGACAAAAGTAATGATTCGGGTATGTGTATCAAATATTATTATTTTAACGACATAAAATTATTTTCAAACATCATTAAACAACTTTGTATAACTGAACTTATAAAGATGAAGTATTTATGACTTCCATGTGTGTTTAAACTGACATAACATTCCAAGTTTAAAAGATAATTAGTAAAATGTGTGAAGTCTTATCTGCATGTTTGAAGGATAAAGTGGGAATGGAGAAATTCAAGGTGAATTCAATTCAATTGTGGGTAATGATTATGATTTTATTTTAACACAAGTTTCATAGCATAGAAGATGATTATCACAACCCCCACTCCAATTCTGAAATTCTTTAGTTCATCTCTACTTTTATAAGAGCATAACTTCCTACCTATTATAAACAAAATGTAATGCCCACACTAGAAACACACAAATATTTTTTTTTCTTATCAACAACAATACTTGGGCCCACATAACACCAACATAATTCTTGAACCATAACATGACATGCATCACTTTGCATGCATCTACAATACAAGAAGAATATGATTCCAACAAAAAAAACAAAAATGAAAATGTATAATACAACCAATCCATCAATATCTTGTGAAGTAGAAAAGATGTCATTACTTCCTCTTATCCCTCCAATAAGGATGGAAGAATAGCCTTTTGGTTCCTCCAAAATAGTCATGCAACCATGCATAAAAACACACTTATCCCTCCACTAATGCTAGTATCTCAAACCTTTGTTTCCTCTCAAAATAAGAAAACCCATGCACCATAATAACACTTATCCCTCCACTGTCACAATACAAATCCTCAACATACACACATACATAAACATACCCATGCATGCAAGATACAACTACTATCAAATTAATGAACATGTTCTTCAATGAGAAACCAACAACCAACAAAATATTAAGAATAATGAGAGTTTTAAAATGGCATTTCATCAAAAAATGAGTCACATTATGAATCCTTCTTACAATACTTGCAAAGTGGAGGGATCATCATTGAAACTACCACTTGTTTATCAACTAGTAAATCCTAGCTATCATTTTTCTCCTTCCAATAAACATTCAGTATAAAATAACAAATATACACTTATTCAACTACTTGAGACAACACTTATCTCTTCACTAAGGATAGCCTTGAATTCCCTTTATTCCTCCATATAAACAAACATCTCCTTATTCCTCCCTTCACTAACATCACACTTATCTCTCCATAAACAATAATATACCCCACCCCCATCCTTTCATACATCCACACACAAAAAAATAACAACAAAACATTTCACATATGCTCTAAAAGAGTGAAACGAAAACAATAATCATAACCACGAGGAAGAGGTAGAGTAAGATCTTTAACAAACATATACATATACTTCTCAATTTACATTTTATTAAAAATTTGCTACTTTTATATTAACATTAGCTAGATGATAAATAATATACATAAGCAATTACAATATCACAAATGAGACAACAATAATTAATATGACATTTGCTTCCCACAAATGAACACAATACAATGATATGACTATAAGAGATATAATAAGGACCTCAACAACCATGTATATAGGTCCCATGATTTTCATTCTTATCATCACTAAATTACCTTTATGTTAAAATCATTGTATTATCTCACATGTGATGCTTATTGAAAACATATGTTATCATTTACCATTTACAAGTTTCACTTCATCATAATGTTTAATTGCCCATAATACACTCTTTTTATTCCATTTACATTATGAACATGTTAAGCATTCTATCCATTTTGATATCATTTAAGGTGCATACGATTGATATAACAATCACTTCTGAATAGGGAATCCATGTTCTCTAAAAAAAATTCCCTACGTGGAACTAGTCATTTTACTATTCTTAAACAATGTAAGGTTGACCACCTTTTAAAAGAGATAAGGAAAATTCACTTTACGCTATGAATCCATTGTATTAGGTACCATTTGATAGTGGGGAAATACTTCATATTTTTAATCATTTATTGTACCACCTTGATGTGCACAACACAAATATTCTCATTTCATTAAAACATTCACTCATAATTAGTATACCTCATCATTTTTTGATACCTTACCACATTCAATTTTCATAAACCAATTATTTGTTGGGATTATGTTACCAAAATTCAATTCATTTACTCTTACTCTTATTACATTTGCGTTGTTTACTTTACTCATTTATTGGAATAATTTTTTTAAAAATATGAGTCATATAACACTTGTTTCCCACTTAGGGATTCAATATTCTAGGGAGTGTGGTCCCACACAAAAAAAAATTTATTAGGAAATCCAAGTTTAAACTACATATAATAAGTGAAAAAACTTAAATCCTCTTTATGCATTCAAAACCGTCTTCTCATGCATTATTCCAATCATTGGGATATATATTTCAAGGTTTCATCCACCAATAACCTCTTAAGAGGTATTAAAATTAACTTATTTTTATTTCCAAAGATCACGACCCATCATGGGTTTAACACTAGGATAAAACAATATCATTTCCTCCCAATTTTGCACCTCATGGTTATATTTTATTTGCTATTTTTATTTTACACAAGACAAGGATACTTACAACACTTCTAGTTTATCTTAATAGAAGAAGGACACGATGGTAGAGAAAATTCTTGGGAGAAATATATCATTTACCTCAATGGTGTAAATTTTCTAGACCCAAGGATTCAAGGCCCATCAATCCTAGTTCGAATACCCAATATCCCTTCTTGCAAAGAAAGGAAAAATTTTCATTGTGTGATAAAGGTCAATCATGGTAAATAAGTGGACACGTTAGTAAGCTCTCCATATGTGTACAACTAGTGAAGATACCAAAGTAATCTCATATGATAATAAGATTTTAACCATCTAGTCACAACCCAATTAAGAGAAGGAGCACATAAATACATGGTTTAGAGAACTCGTTTAGTTTCCATGTTTTTGGTGCTCTACTCTACAACCACTTATTTCAAAATCTTGTAAGGGAATTACAAGGTTAACCAATGGTTTGATTTTTTTACTGTACCAAAAAATGAATCCTATGGTTCCGGCCCAAACCCCTACCCAAATGGCTATGGATTCGGATGACGAAAGCATTTCCAACAAATTGATCCACATCAAAAAGGGTGTGTCTCGGGATAAACGTGATGGAATGGTTTTGAACATTATTTGTAACCTTAAAAAGGGTGATAATGATTTAGGGAGAATGACTTCCAACAAGGAGAGGGATAGGAATATGGTGAACTAGGAAGCCATGGTTTCAAAGATTGAGAACATTGTCGATACGATTCTCCATGTCAATAAGAACCTTGTCTAAGAGATTATGTAGTGCCAAAGAAAAATTGAGGTGCAGAACAAGAGAATTGGTGAGATCAATGCTGAAATGGTTCCGCAGGAGTAGATAATCTCCATTCTCCAAGACCAAATTTCCAAGAATTAACTTGTTATTGGCAATAAAAATATGTGACATGAGATCACCAGTTCTAAGGATGAAGAGCATGTTGAATTTGAAGGTAATGTGTCACTCGATTTTTCCACTAAAAAGGTTATAATTTCCTAAAAAGATGATCAAGGAGGAGCTAAGGACAGTGGACCTAGTGCTAGGACTAGAAGCAGGGATTCCTCTAACAAAACAAACTGATTACAACACTTTGGTTTCACATCTATCTAGGGGCCTTGCTGGTTACATCTTAAAACCATGAAATTTTTTAATGTATTTTTGTTAAAAAATGTTATTTAGACCTGGTGTGGGTCGTGCTTCTCTCAGGGTTTCCTCGTGGTCAAGCATGTTTGACTAGGACCCCTGTGTTTTTCTTTTGGGGCTGTCCTTTTACCCGGCTTCTCTTTATGTTCAAGGTTTTTTGGTCCCTTCAAAACCAAATATTTTTTACCTTATCTAAAAAAACAAGGTTAACCAATCTATATAAATCATAAAAACACCACATAGAAACACATTTTCATATCAATTTCAATGAAAATACAATATAAACTAACTTTTTTTCTCCTTTCAAAGTGTAATGAAGGTATGTTATTCATAGTTCGATCAATTAAAATCCATACATGTTATAGTAAATTTATTCTTCTTTCACATTAGACTGAAGGTAGGAATACATAAAATGAAATTACATTTTTATGTTATGATGATATAATTAATTACATTTCATATATAATTTTTGATTCAACATCCTCATTCATTCATATTCCACGATGCTACCTGCACCCTACAAATTCATGTAATAATGGTAAGCGAGAATGATGGAATGGACCCACCCCTACTATCTAACACGCTATAAAAACTTGCAACATCAATTAAAAGTTAGAGAGATATAACACAATATTTATTGGAAAACACAAGCACTAAGAGGGGAGGAGTGAATCAATTCTTCTTCAGATTTTGAAGATAATTCTAAATATCTGTAGACCATTCAACCTTGCTCAACCTTTATAATGAATAACAATGACATTCAAACAAAAGAAATCAAAAAGTAAACACACATGAAGATAATAGTTAATGTGGGAAACCCTTGAAGGGAAAAAACACACTGAAATCAATGCACTGTGGTGGACAATTGTGCTAAAATAGATTACAATTATTTGAATTATTTGAGCACCCACTCAACTTGAAGCACCAACTCCAATTTCTAAGCCAAGAACCTACTTGATAAATTTTTCAACATCCTACTTGCATGGAAGCAACTCCCAATTTTTCGAAGCACCTACTTAGTCTTCAAAAAACATTTATCACCTTCATCAAACCTAGTTTCTTGAGCCAACAAATTAGTGACCTCCTATTCAGCTCCTATATCTTATCCTTCTTCTTCATACACCTAGATTCACCTATTTTCTCAATCACACATACTTCTTAAACTTTTTCTTCAAAATCACTCCCTCATGCATATTTATGCATTCATATATTCAAGGATGATACACTCTCACACCTCTTCAACTTCAACTTATATCCTTTTTACAAAAATTATCTCTTCAACTCGTATAAGAGATTTAGATGACATCGCCTCAAAACTACCATATTGTCATCATTGCAAAGGCAAGAGTGTTAATTGCAAGTACATACTTTTCTTAACCTATCATGACCCTTCTCTTACCTATAAGGAACTATAAAATACTCTCAATCTCGTTGTACACCTGAAGAAACTAAATATATTCCATTCAGACACCTGCAAATTTCATTCGTAACGGTTGTTCCTTTTTGTATTCTTCTTTCAACGTAGTATTATTTGTCTTCTATCCAACTTGAACAATGAGAAAAGTTTTATGAATATTTTTGTATGTTACAAGACTTACCTCCGTAATATAAGTCCTTGATAAGATTTACACTCCCTCCTTCACCTTCAAGACTCCATTAGAGCTCATGTGTTCGACCATTTCCAAGATCTTCAAAAACAGTTCACAATTTGAGTGTAAGAAACCCACTTTTAGCTTATGTCATGCAGTGAATTCAAGAGGAATGACTCTTCAATATTTCTACAACATCACCATGTTCGTGTAGGGATGCAATTCAAATCATATAGAACCTCCATTTAAACTCCTTCTCATCTTGGTATTCACAATCATGGCAGATTCAAAAACACAATCACAAGATTGCTTCACCAACACAATTGAATGAATATTCAAAACCTTTTGATGCTTGGGGAATGTTGTTAGGGACCTCCGATTCACCTTGAAATACTTGGAGAAACTAAACCATCTTCATTCTCACCAAGAACCACTGAGTAGGAAAAGGTCTCAAAGGGTTTTCAAACTCATAAAACTATTCTTCACAAAATGAGTTAGTTCACTAATCAAATCACCTGATCATGGCTCCTATGGAGTCGTTCTATAAAGAACTCATCCTTATTTAACTCATCACATCCACAACATGAATCATTTCAAGGTTTATAGCATGAATAAGATTTCATTTCTATGAATGTTCACACTTGGTTTTAGACCAGAAAACAAGTCTCGTCTTAGTTAGCTTTTACCACTTCAAACCTCACTTTTATGCCAAACCAAATCTTGGAACACTTCACAGGAGACCTCTACTTCATTTTCAAACATTAACTTTCATGAGTTGTGTGAATAAAATCACACTTGTAATCTTTTTCTTGAGACCTTCTTCACATGGATAATGAGACAGTCTAGACAATGAGACCTAAGATGTAAAAACACTTCACCAGACCAAGACATGGGCTCAAACCTATCATGTTAGATATCTAACATCTATTCATACTCACTTTTCACTTCAACAACAAGATTTCACATTATGACTCTCTCAAACAAACATGACTTATTTTACCTTTGTAGTCCATTAATGGTAGGTCACCTTGAATGACATGTTTCACAAAAATATTGCAAAGAACCTTCCTGAAATTTATTATGAGCACTTAGTGCACATCCCAAGATTTCTCACACAGTTGGATTTTCACCATGAACCCTGTTATACACGAATGTATCATCAAATATTCATAAAATAGTGTTTTTATTGTACCTTCTCATGACACGTGGAACATTAAAATGCCACCCAACTGAACTAGGAAGAATCCTCTACAAGCCCAAGTCACTAACTTAGCTTACCTAAGCCATTTTATGACCAAAATATTCATTTCTTCACCATCGTTACAAGACTATGGTTTTAGGAGGGTTTGGACCTGCCTAGCTTCTTAAGGATTGTTCATAAAGCTTAGGGTTTCATCTTCACTCATTCCACTTGCAAATTGATCTTGACTCCATGCCCCAACAATGATGAAAATATTTGGTCACCATGAAAAATTTTAACATGCCAATGAGCACTTAAAACTTGACCCTCGAGCTGGAGAAGGTCATTCTGAGAGCTTGATAGAGCCTAAAGCCTCATAACTTGAAAAAACATATTCATATTGCCCTAAAAAAAATTCCAGTGCATTAGTACAACCTCATTCACATATCCCAAGGCTCATTTACTCATAAATAGGTATGTACCTTCTTGACCACCATGATTTGTACTTACTTAGATGTCTTGTCCTCAAGAGAATGTCTCCAAAAGGCCTTGAAATTGGCTCTACCAGCTAAAGGATGACTTGAAACATCTTCCAAATCCTCTCTACCATTCCACAAGACACAAATAATGTTTGTACTTCTCTGCTTTATATTTCTTTACTCCGTACTATATGTAATGCTTGCATTAGGTCTTAGAACTAGGCCTAATTGAGCTTGTTTTCACCATGATTCATGATACCTGGCCTATTCTTCATCATGAAATACCTTTCACACCTTTGAAACACCTATTAGAACCTATAGGACATATTTGGAGTTCACACCAAACACCTAGTTTCTTTCCAATGCACCAAGCTTGCACCAAGACCTTGTATATACACCATGAGACCTCACATCACACCAAAACATCTTACCAAGTCACTTCAAACACACAATTTTAGGTCTAAGGAAATCACTAATAATCAACATTTATGTCATTAAATGGTTGACATCTCATCACTCACTCTTTTCCATCATTTCCACATGACATCAATGACAACTAACACCTATGACAAATGTTCAACAATCTCCCCCTTTATTATTGATGATAAAAAACACCAAAAACTTTGATGGAAAATTATCATACCAACACATTACATGCTCTCTTTTCTTGTTTCTGATTACACTCCCCCATTTCACATCTATGATAAAGGTTCCTTTAGCACATGGCATTCAAACAATTATCAACAAAACATAGGCTTACCTCTACAAGCTCCCCTTTGTATTAGGCTCACTTACTTGTCACATATGCTTCAGATAGTGCATGGTCTTGTTCACCAATCAACCTTGATGATCCCCCTAAACCTATCACCTCATATGCATACCTTTCACTCTTGTGCGGATGCCCCTATTTGTTCCTCTTAACCTATGTATGAAGCTAGTGACCTAGCTCCCCCTGTTTTGATACTCTTTACAACTATTTGGAGCATATTTGGCATTTTTCTTGCTCCCCTTTTATGGCTTGAGTCTTTTAATTGCTACTAGGGGCTAGTATTACCCTGAATTTTTTCCTTATATGCTCAAAATCTACTTTTGTAAGTGGTTTTATCAAGATATCAGCTATCTCCTCCTTGGTAGACACATGTTCTAGCTTTATCCTCTTTTCACTCACTTGTTCCCTTAAGAAATGATACTTTGTCGGGATATGCTTGGTGTTGGATTGCAACATAGGGTTCTTGGACACACTTATAGCACTTGTGCTATCACAATACAGGGGAGTAGGTCCATCACACTCAACTTTGTAGTCTTTCAGAGTTTTCCTCATCTATAGCACTTGTGTACAACACAATGTAGTTGTTATATACTCATATTCACAAGTGGATTGGGCTACAATAGATTGTTTTTTACTTATCCAAGGGACAAGACACTTACAAAAAAATATCCTCCACTTGTGCTTCTTCTTGTCATCAATGCTACCTACCCAATATGCATATGTGAAGGATTTTATCCCAAATTCATTTCTTATTGGATACTAAATCCCATACTCCATGGTCCCCATGAGATATCTGAATATCCTCTTGAATTCTTATAGGTAGTTTTCTCTATGATCTTCATGGAATCTTCCTACTAGAACAAATTTTTGCATGATGTCAAACCTAGAGGTAGTAGAGTACAATAGGTTTCCTATCATGGATCTGTATGTGGTCTAATTTACTCTTGGTGAGTTATATTTCTTGCTTAGCTTGCATCCTACAACCAATGGTGTTCCTACTGGCTTGCAATCCTCCATTTGAAACCTCTTGTGCATCTCTTTTACGTAATTGATTTGTGATATGAATATTCCTTGGATTAATTTATTTGAAATCCTAAGAAAAATGAGAGTTCTCCAAGCATTGACATCTCAAACTCCTTTTTCATGACCTATGTAAATTCATGTGTCATGTTCTCACTATCTCCTCTAAATATTATGTCATAAACATATACAACCACAAGCAATAGATGACCTTCTTCTTCCTTTATGTATAGGTTGTTATCTTCCACTCCTTTCGTGAAGCCTTAATCAGTTATATACCTATCTAATCTATTGTACCAAGCTATAAGAGCTTGCTTAAGGCCATACAAGTCCTTTTTCAACCTGCACACATAGACCTTGTCCTTTGTGAGTGAAAAACCATTAGGTTGTTTAATGTAAAATTCTTCATTTAGGTTCACATTCAATAATGTTGACTTGACATCCATTTGGTATACCTTGAACCTTTTGTATGTTGCATATGCTAAGAAGAGTCTAATGGCCTCCATTCTAGCCACTGGTGTAAATATTTCCTCTAAATCGAATCCTTCAACCTGAGCATACCCTTTATAAACAATTATTTCCTTATTCCTTTTGACTTCACCTTTTTCATTGAGCTTGTTTCTGAATACCAAATTAGTTTCAATGACATTCTTGTTCTTTGGCCTAGCCACTAGTTCCCAAGTCTCATTTTTCTCTATCTGGTCTAATTGTTAATTCATTGCATCAATCCAATTTTTGTCTTTGTTGGCTTCCACAACATTTTTTGGTTCAATCTTGGATAAAAGAGCAATGTTCTCTTGGTTTTGGGAATTCGTCAATCTTCTTCTTGTTTGTATGCCTACCTCCTTGTTGCCTATTATCTGATTTGTAGGGTGATCTCTTTTGACTTGTATTGAGGGAGCTTTTGTGTCTTCTTTTTCTTCATCCTCATAGTCTTCTTCTTGATGGCCTTCTGTAACTTCATCATCATCTTGGATGTCTATGTTTTGAGGAGTCTCCTTTGGCTAAGATTTAGTCTTCATTGGATATGTTTCATCAATTACAACATTTGTGTTTTCTACTATCTTTTTTTGACTTTTTTTGTAACACCTATATGTTGAGATCACTGAGGAGTATCCCAAAAATATGCCTTCATTAGTCCTTGAATCAAATTTTCCAATAATTTCTTCATCCCTCTTGATAAAACACTTACTCCCAAACACTCTTAGATGTTTCACACTAGCATGCCTTCCTTTCCAAATCTCATAGAGGGTATTATTGTTGTTTATCCTTATTTTATCTCTATTTAGAATATAGATTGATGTATTAACTACCTCTCTCCAATATCCATCTAACAACTTGGAATCATTTAACATGGTTCTTTCCATCTCTTGAATTGGTCTATTCTTCCTCTCTACAACCCTTTTTGCTAAGGTGTTCTTACTACTGAGAATTGCCTTCTTATTCCATGATTTTCACAAATCTCATCAAACTCATTTGACCAAAACTTTTTATTTGTGCATTTTTATCATTTTTCAGCTAGATCTTTGAATGTCTTAACTTGTCTAGTTATTCTTATTTTTCTTTCAAGAATGTTGCCCAAGTCATTCTTGTGTAATCATCAATCAATAGCAAGAAATAACTCTCACATTTAATACTCTAAGTCCTTTTAGGTCCAACCAGATCAGTATGTATCAGCTCTAGTGGTCTTGTTGTGGAATACTCCTTGGACTTGAATCTTCTTTTGGTTTTTTTCCATGTAAGCATGCCCTGCAAAGTTTATCAATAGGTTTAGTGATCTTGGGCATGTTTCTCACGCGTCCCTCAAAACTGATTTTAACAAGATTGTAAAACTTTAGGTGTCCTACCCTCCTATGCCAAAGGCAATTGTCATCCACCTTGCTTGTGAAACATTTATCCTTATTGATCTCTTTCAAGACATACATGTTGTTCTTAGTCCTTTTGGCCTTGCCAACTATCTTTCCTTATTTTTTCTTCCTTTATCATGAAATACCGAAGTATATCCTTGCTTCCATATCTAACTCACACTTAATAGGTTGTGTTTTATACCTTCTACATAAAAAACATTATCAATCACATTATTTCCATTATATAGACTCAATGTGCCTTTTCTTACAATGCTTGTAGATATGTTATCTCTAAATCTTACTATTCCCGATACATCCTTTCTCAATGAGATAAATTTTCCCTTGTTCCATGTCATATGACTTGAACATCCACTATCTATGTAACATGCTATGTTTTCATTTTGAGTATGAAATGTTTTTGAGATATTATACCTTACTCTTTCTTGCTTGTAGGATCAGACCTTACTACAAACACTTTATTGTATTGCTTTGTGAATCTCTAATTATAAAAAAAATCTATGCGACCAGGATTTTGGAAATTGTAGCATATCATTTCATTATTGTCTCTCATTTTCTGTGAATGAAAGTGCCTTCTATGACCCTTTGCATATCTTCCACACTTTATAGTTTTATGTCCAAACATGTTACAAGAAATATAGTAGCCATAGAAAGAGTGTGTGTACCTTATTGCAGGAGATTGTCTGATTGAGTTAATCCTTCTCTTAACCTTATTGCTAGTATTATTCCTTACTTGAGGTGGTTCTTGAGTAGTATTTTCATCCTTCTTACTAGTTTTCTTGTCATCCATGTTATCTTCTTTGAACCATATACCATTTTTTTCATTTGAATACCTTTGATTGCTTATAAGCTCATTTAGGTCACTTGAACTCTTGTAAAACCTCCTATATGCTTTTGATTTACTTGAGGTTTGATATAATTTAGTTTTTAGGAGCTCCATCTTTGTTTTAATTTTGAGGTTTTATTCCTCTTTGGATTTGAAAGATGTTGAGATCAACTCTAGTTGTGCTTCAAGCTCTTTGATTTCATATTTATGTTCTCTATCCTTCTTTCTCATCATTTTCTCATGAAGATTGATTTGCTCTTCATAATCCTTTAACATTGTTTTTAGTTTTTTATTCTTCTTCCTCTAAATATTCAACTCCTCAAGTGCACTAATCAATTTTGATTTAAGGTTTACTTCACTATCTTCATTTAAATTGTAATCTTCACATATTCTTCCCTTTTGAGATGCTTCTAGGGGTTGTCTACATGGCCATGTCTAGATACCTAAAATCCACTTACATAGTTTTAATACTAAAATTGCACTAATTACCCTCTTTCCCATAATTTCCATAATAATTAGCACTTTTCTGCTAATTATCTAACATTATCCTTCTTATTCGTTAATTAATGACTTTTCGTTAATTAATTAACCCTTCCTCCACTCAATATGCCAATTAACAACCTTTCGTTAGCTATAATCCACTTCTAAGTGATTAATTAAACATTATTAGTTAATTACACCTTCTATTTTAATCAATAAACCCCTTTTATTGGTTAAATTCCCCTCTTACATTCCCCTTCTTATTCATTAATTAACTACCTTTCGTTAGTTATAATCCACCTCTAAGTGGTAATCAAACATTATTAGTTAATTACACCTTCTATTTTAATCAATAAACCCATTTTATTGGTTGAATTACCCTCTTACATCCCCTGAATCAAGCTAATTTTCCTATAAATATCGTTTAAATAGCTTCTGTAAGCTTATCCCTACCTATTAATTAATCACATTTGATTAATTAAACCCCTCTCAATTCCCATAAAGTGCACATCCTTTATTAGACATACATATCCTTTTTCATTTTTTCTTTGGGCTTTATCCCACATCCACCAAATTTCAAGCCTGGCCCAAACAGGCAAGCTATATAAGGAACCCTTCTCCTTCCCTTTCTTCTTACACCACACTTTGATTATTGAAACCTACAAGAATTTTAATTTGAGCATTCTCCATTGTTCTGGAATAGCTTCTTCATCTCTTGCATCCATTCTTCTTCTTCTGGATTTGAGTAGTATGGGAAGATCCAAATATGGATTTGTAGCCATTTCTTGGTGAGATCGCATCCTCATTCTTGAGACAAACAACACAAATTTTATTGCTTAATGATCTAACCAGGTTCATGTTTTAAGTAGCAATCATAAAGAGTAGGAATGGCTTAGCATTTAGTTGTTTTATCATGTTTATGCAATGAAGAAGTTATTTTCCCTTAAGTTTTTATCATGATGTTCTTGTTTGACCAATTTTTCTTTGAAGCTACTAGGTGTTAATTTCATTTCACTTAGCATAGTTATTTTTACATGTACACACCATGAATAAGGTGTCATGCTGGATATATTTATCTTCACTATCATACTTTCTAGTTTCACTTGAGTTTGATGAGTTTGATTCCTCTTTTGTGTATAAATTTTTCTTATTCTTGAAGAACCTTTTATTACCTTCATGTTTCTTGAATTTATTTTTATGGTTATGAAAAGTATTGTCTTCTTCATCATGTTCATCTTGCTCTTCATTTTTCTTATTGGGACATTTTGAGGCAAAGTGACCTACTTGGCCACAACCAAAACATTTGAAGGGCATCTTTCCTTTGTATCTACCTGATCCTCTTTTTAGTCTCCTAACAAAAATTGATTTAATTTTCTCATCATCCTCATTCATGTCAAATTTAGCTTGGCTTTTCTTTTCTTAGGGTTCCTTATCAGCTTTGAAAGCAACCTCTTTCTTGATTGGTATTGTTTCTTTTGTTCTCATTTCATAGGTAGTTAGAATGCCATCTTAATAGTGGTCAATTTTTTTTCTTCTTCCACACCTGAGACCTTGGAGTCATACTTAGGTGTTAGAGATATTAACACCTTTTGAACTACCACTATTTCCTCCAACTTTTCTCCCAACCTTCTGATGAGATTTATCACTTCATCAACACTTTGTAAGTAGGATGCAATACTTTCATCTTCCTTCATTCTCATGCTCTCAAATTGACTATGGTAGGTTTACAACTTGGCTTTCTTAACCTTGTTATCTCCTTCATAGATGGTATTTTTTTTTCCCAAATATCTTGGGCTTTATTGCACTATATAACTTTCACAAACTTTGCTTCTTCCATTCCACATAGGATTACATTCATTTCCTTGGAATTGTACTCACTAGCCTTCTTACCTATTAGATCAGTTGGAGGTGTGGCTAGAATGGTGTATCCATCAACTACTGACTGCAATATGAAAAATCCTAGAGACGTGAAATAGGTATCCATTCTAACACTCTAAAATGTGTAGGTTTTTCCATTGAAGAGAGGTGCCTTGGAAGTAGAGAAACCACTTTGACCTTTACTTTTATCCATGTGTGTGCTTGTTGGATCTCCTTCAAGTTTTTAAGATTTCTTCAAAAGGACCTTTCTCTAATACCAATTGTTGGAAGACATAAGAACTAAGATGGGATGGGTGAATCAATGCTTCTTTAAATTTTGAAGATGATTCTAAATCTCAGTAGACCATTCTACCTCGCTCAACCTTTACAATGAAGAACAAAGACATTCAAACAAAATAAATCAACAAGTAAATACACATCAAGATAATAGATAATGTGGAAAACCCTTGAAGGGAGAAAAAACACTGAAATCAATGCACTATGGTGGAAAATTGTCCCAAAACAGATTACAAGGATTTCAACTTTTTGATCACCCACTCAACTTAGAAAACCAACTCCAATTTCTAAGTCAAGCACCTACTTGACAAATTTTTCAAGCTCCTACTTGCATGGAAGAAACAACTCCCAATTTTTCTAAGCACCTACTTAGTCTTCATAAATTTTTTATCACCTTCATCATACCTAGTTTCTTGAACCAACAAATTATTGATCTCCTATTCAGATCATATATCTTATCCTTATTCTTCATACACCTAGATTCACATATTTTCTCAGTCACACATACTTCTGAAAATATTTCTTCAAAACCACTCCCTCATGCATATTTTTTCATTCATATATTCAAGGATGATGCACTCTCACACCTCTTCAAATTCAAATTCTAACCTTTTTAACTTTATGATCTCTTTAACTCGTATAAGAGACTTAGATGACATCACCTAAAAAATGGCCACATTGTCATCATTGCAAAGGTAGGAGTGTCAGTTGCAGGTACAAACTTTTCGTAACCTATCTTTACCATTATCCTACCTATGAGGAACTGGAAAACACTCTTGATCTCACTTCACACCTGAAGAAACTAAAGATATTCCATTCTGACACCTACAAATTTCATTTGTAATGGTTATTCATTTTTGTCTTCTTCTTTCAACGTAGGATTCTTTGTCTTCTAGCCAACTTGGACAATGAGACAAATCTTATGAAGCTATTTACACGTTACAAGACTTCCCTCCCTATAATATAAGGCCTTGATAAGATTTACACTCCCCATTTCACCTTCAAGACTCCATTAGAGCTCATGTATTCTACCAGTTGCAGGATCTTCAAAAACAAAGTTCAAAATTTGAGTGTAATAGACACACTTTTAGCTTATTTCATACACTGAATTCTGGAGGAATCATCACTCTTCAATAGGTCTAAAACATCACCATGTTATTTTAGGGCTACATGGTAGAGCATATAACCTCCATTTTAACTCTCCTTCTCTGTTTGGTATTCACAAGCATGGCATAATAAAAAACACAGTCACAAGATTGCTTCACCAACACAAATGAATGAATCTTCAAAACCTTCTTATTCTTGGAGAATGTTGTTAGGGACCTCTGATTCACCTTCAAATAATTGGATAAAATGAACCATCTTCATTCTCAACAAGAACCACTGAGTAGGAAAAGGTTTCAAAGGGTTTGCAAACCCATAAAACTAGTCTTCACAAATTGAGTTAGTTCACTCATCAAATCACCTGATCATGGCTCATATGACACCTTTATGGAAATCACTCATCCTTATTTAGCTAATATAATCCATAGCATGCGTCATTTCAAGGTTTATAGCATGAATAAGCTTTCATTTCTGGGATTTTTCACATTAGGGTTTAGACCATAAAAACCAGTCTTGTCTTAGTTAGCTTTTACCACTTCAAATCTCACTTTCATGTGTTAAACCATGTTGCATTGGTTGGTGTTGTCATTGATTTCAAATGGAATTGATGGAAAATTTGAAGTGAAATTTCATGTAGATAGGTTCTTGTCAATGGGTTTTATTGGTCTCAAGTTGTTTCTTTGAGCTTTCAGGATGGTTTCAAGATTTGTTGAGAGTGTTACAGGCTTCGCCAGTGAGGTTGATACTCAAAGGAGCTGTAAATATGGTTAGTATTATTGGATCATGTGTTTGATAGGTCATACGTGAGTTTTTTATCATGCGTAAGAGCTTTTAGAATGAGTAGAAGGTCAAATGTTAGGAGTCACAGTTGAAATTGGCTCATTTAGGCCTAGTTCTAGAGCCTAATGAGGTGTAAGAGCTCAATGCAGGTCACGAAGATTCTAGCTAAGCATGGTAGAATCCTAGGAACACTCTCTATGGAATTTATTGTTAGCATAATTTAGCATAGGCATATTTATTACATTTTATTGCATTGTCTTTTATTTAATAATGTGCAACATGTGCACTCTAGTCTAGTGACTTGCATTCAATATATTATGTTGGATAACATTCAATATTGGTATTAGTAGTAATTACTGTGCATGTGAGATGGGTCTTATCATCTCGTAGTTGGTGTCTGCTAGGGTGTCATGTTTATCCATATGAGGTTGTCTAATATCTATAAATATTACAGCTCTTGCATTGTTATGTAATCTGATTTCATGATCAATAATATTTGTGAGGCTTCCGTCCCTCTTTGGTCATTGCAATCTTATTATATTCTATCATTTGGTATCTAAGCTATACCATTATTATCATTTGGTATCAGAGCAGGTTCTATCCAAGCAAGGTTGAAGAGGAGCACTATTGGAGAGGATCCATTGGAGAAGAAGATCTGCATCAAAGGAGAGTCATTGAAGCATCCCACAGCCTCCATTCCTTCCAAGCATCCCTCAACTAAAATTTGACCTATCCACTTATTTGGAAGGTAAAAATTTTTTATTCATCATTGGTATAGCCAATTGATCTAACATATTGGTGGAATATTTCAGATTTGGATATCTTTAAAAAAAAAGGAGAAAGATCTTGAAAAAGATTGCAGATTTTTTAAAAAAAAAATAAGATTTGTGAAAAAAAAAAAGATCTTAAAAAAAAAAGGAAAGATCTTGGAAAAAAATTACAGATCTAAAGAAAAAAAAAAGATCAGATCTAAAAAAAAAATCAGATCTGAAAGTGGAGGTGTGAAGAATTCGGGAGCAAAGGTTGAAGCAGTCCCGTCAACAAAATTCCAGCAGATAGCTCTTAGAAAAAAGGACATAACTTTTTCAAACAGTGTCGGATTGATGTGTCGTTTTTTTTTTGGGAAAGATAAGAAGGAGGTGCACAACTTTGCAGTTTATATCATCTTCAGATTCGGCCTCTACATATGACGAAAAGTCTGTACAAGTCAGATCATTTATTTTTTGAAAAAAAATCAGATCTAGCTGGTAATTTGATAAGATCTCAAAAAATAAGATTTTGATTCTTCTGAAATTTTGTGGGTTTCAAGAAAAATATTGTATCATGCTGCTTTCAAAATTTTAGAAAAACCCAGATCACGGTTTGTGAGAAAATGTGAAAATAATATTCAGATTGTTTGTTTGGATCTTGGGAACAAACAGGTCAGCAGTTCAAATTCCCACCTCTCTCCATATTTTTTATTAAATTATTTTTATTTTTTAGAAAATTTGGAGAAATTACTAAATTTTGGGAGATTTCCAAATTTAGAAGCTCACCAAACACATTTAGAGCCACCGCTAAATTTAGCAGAAAAACACCTATTGGGGGGTAAAAAATATTTTTGGCCTAAATTATGTATTTTGTGATTCTAAACCCGTTTTTGTAAAGAGGGGGGACACAAAAACTTCATTTTGATGTACTTTTGGAGTGTTTTGTATTAATCTTGGTGCATAAAGGTCAAAAAAAAGTGTAAACTTTTTATTTTATGTTTGTTTCTATCACACGAGATCTTTGATCTCATAGCAGCGTTCGGTATATACGGTGCCTCTGGGAAGCGCTTACGGGTGATGCCGTCGCGATTACTACTGCACTTAACACCTAACATAGCTACCTAAACATCATCTGGGAATCGACCCAATAAAAATCGACGGGGAGTAATAAGGATACAATACACACACATTTGAGCCCTCCCATCCGTTTGTGCTTGCACAAACCCCTCTCCGTACTGTCTAAGTACCACGGTACTAAATTCTTTCACGTGTGTTAACACCTCTTTCCGTACTGATGGGTATATTGAAAGGGTGATCTTCTTCCACGTAACGATGGGTATATTGGAAGGGAGCGTATATAGAAAGGTTTGGTATATTAGCCTGATGGTATATTGATAGGGATACCATAAACTTAGAGTGATAAGAGCCTTACCCTTTGTCAAAAATTCAGAGTTTTGAAAATTCAGATTGCAGAAATGGGTGCACAAGCACCAAAGTTCTTCTTACCAGATTCACAACTGCTTAGAGGAGACAACTATGCTTCATGGAAACCGAAGATCAAGGTGTTACTTGAGTTTGGAAGACCTATGGACAGTTGTAGATGGAAAAACAATAAGATCACTTGATGATGGAAGACAACAAGTTCAATTTGACAGGGCTAATCAAAAGGCCAAGTTGATCATCTTGTTTAGCGTAACAGACGATGTGCAACCCCACATTAGAGATGCCACATTGGCCAAGGATGCATGGGATAAGTTGAGCACAGTCTATGAGGCAAAGAATAAGAATGCCATCCTCAACCTACTATCACAACTGCATACTCTCAAGTTCAAGCACAATGAGAAGGTTGAAGTTTTTTTGAGATGAGTTGCTACTTTGAGGGCATCTCTATTGGCATTGGGAAAAGAGATAAGTGATGAAGACCTCGTACCAATTGTGTTGCGAGCACTTCCTCCTTTCTACAGAATCTTTGTAACAACTATCAATATGAGTGAACACACAGTCACCTTTGAGAAGTTGGTCAATCTACTCCAACAAGAAGAGGAAATGAACAACAAAGATCAGGGAGATGATCAAGCACTATCTTCCAATCATAAAGGAAAGGAGAAATTTCAGTCCAATCACAAGAAGTCCCAACAAAACCAAATTCAACAAGACAACACCAAGAAGTGTCCCATCTGCAATAGAGGGGGACATGACATCAAAGATTGTTGGTACAATTCCTACAAAAAGGGTTCATCAAGCAATTCAAAACCCAATAACCAACAGGGTAACAATAATTCAAATCAAGGGAAGTCCAACAACAACAACAGTCAAAGGCAGAAAAATGGTAATTGGCAAAAAAAACCCAAACAACAAGGGTACATTTCTGAACATGAGGATGATTCAGATGAAGGACACCACATGTATTCTGCTCAATTTAATGAAGAAACCAAGTCCACACAAGATATCTAGTATGTTGACTCGGGTGTAACTCGACACATGACTGGACGCAAGGATTGGTTCTACACACTGCGTGACTCACCTAACAAGAACCATGTGTCATTAGGTGATGACTCATCATACAGTGTCAAGGGGATTGGAAACATTTCACTACCTATTGGAAAGCATGACTGCAAAATCACAAATGTATTGTATGTACCTGGGTTGACCTAGAATTTTCTATCAGTTAGTCAACTCCTTAATCACAACTTGAAGTTGGATTTTGACAGTAATAATGGAGAAAAAGTGTGCTTGATAAGAAATAAGTCAAGAGGTTCCAAGATTGTAGCAAGAGCCTCCAATGTGGGACGCATGTTCCAACTTGATTTTGTCCACAAGGATGATCAAGCTCTAGTGGCCAAAGACACACAATCTGTAGAACTATGGCATCGCAGATATGGTCACATCAGTTTTGGCTATCTCCAAACACTTTAAAAGGGCAACATGGTGAAAGGATTGCCTACACTCAAGCACAACACTGACAAGTGTCACAATTGCCTAGCTGGAAAGCAACACAGAGTACCCTTCCAGAAGAACACATATAGAGCTAAGGGAAAGCTTGATTTGGTGCACACCGATCTTTGCGGGCCCATACAACCAAGTCATTTTAGATGTCAATACATCATGCTTTGTGTTGATGACTACTCAAGAAAGATGTGGATATATTGTCTAAGAAACAAGAGTCAATCCTTTGAGACATTTCAGAAGTTCAAAGCACTTGTTGAGAATGAAGTTGGTCGCAAGATCAAAACTCTCCGCTCAAATTGAGGGGGGGAATTCACAAGTAATGAGTTCAAGACTTACCTGGAAGCTCATGGGATTCATAGACAAATGCCTCCTACTCACACACCATAGTAGAATGGTATAGTTGAGAGAAGGAATCTTACTATCATGGAAATGGTGCGATGTATGATTGATGACTCAGGTTTAACAAAGACATTTTGGGCACAAGCTGCAAGAACTGCAGTCTATTTGTTGAACAAAGTGCCCACAGTAGCTATTGAAGGAGTGACACCTCAAGAAGCATGGTCAAATCGGAAACCATCAATTACACACCTAAGAGTATTTGGGTGTAAAGTTAGCATGCACATACCCAAGAAGAATAGGAACAAGTTGGATATGAAAGCTGAGAAATTGATATTCATTGGATACAGTGAAGAAGCACTTGGGTACAGATTATGGGATCCGAAAGCAAAGAAAGTATACACAAGTAGGGATGTTGAGTTCTTTGAGAAGAAACAAGCAGATGCTCCACTCAACGACTCAACAAACATGCAAAATACACCTCTTGTGAAGACAGAATTTGATGTTCCCACTGAAGATGACAGTGTTGAATTGGATGATGGTGAAAACTTGGATCCACCACAAGCCAATGGAACAGCTAATAAGTTGCCTAAATGGTATACTCAATTAATAAGAGATGCAAATTTGGATGAAGCACCTAGCACATCGTCCAATCTTGGACCTAGAACTCGCAGTAAAGCTCGTGAAAAGGTCAATTTTGCCCTAATGAGCAGAGTTGTTGAAACAATTGAGCCATCTACAGTTCAGGAAGCCCTACAATCAAAAGCTTGGAAAGATGCCATGGATTCAGAGTATCAGTCAGTGATGAATAACAACACATGGCAACTTGTCAACCTTCCACCAGGGAAGAAACCCATTGGATGCAGATGGATATTCAAGACTAAGTACAAATCATATGGGACTATTGACAAGTATAAAGCAAGGCTTGTAGCAAAGGGGTATGCACAACAAGAAGGCATTGATTATGAGGAGACATTTTCTCCCACAGCCAAGATCAAGACAATCAGGATGATCTTTGCTCTAGCTGCACAATTTGGTTGGAAAGTCCACCAAATGGATGTGAAAAGTGCCTTTCTTAATGGAGATTTGCAAGAAGAAGTCTATATGACTCAGCCAGAGGGTTATGTAATACCAGGAAAAGAGATGATGGTATGCAGACTCATAAAATCTCTATATGGCCTAAAACAGGCACCCCGGGCATGGTACATCAAAATTGATGAGCATCTCATAAGTCATGGATTCAAAAGGAATCCTTATGACCCCAATATCTACCTCAAAAAGCAAGGGGGGGGAGATTGTCATTGTGGTTGTTTATGTCGACGATCTAGTCATTACAGGCAGTTCTGTGAAGATGATCGATGCAACAAAGAAGGATTTTAATCGATCGTTCGACATGACAGATCTCGGACTCATGCACTATTGTATTGGGTTAGAAGTATGGAAAAAAGAGAATCATATAGTTGTGTCACAGTTGAAATACACCAAGACAACACTCAAGAAATTCAGGATGATGGACTGCACTCCTATTGCTACACCTATGGAAGTGAGACTTCGGTTATCTCATTCCGATCCATCACCACCGGTGAATGCAACTCTCTATCGGCAGTTGATCGGGAGTCTCATTTACCTGGCATTTACTAGACCAGATATCAGCTTTGCAGTTAGCTATTTATCACACTTCATGAAAGAACCAAAAATATGTCTTTGGAAAGTAGCAAAGAGAATACTAAGATATCTAAAGGGTACAGTTGACCTTGGTCTAGAGTACAAGAAGAACGACAACTTCTTCTTGACAGGATATTCAGATTCAGATCATGCAGGAAACATGGATGATAGGAAGTCAACATCAGGCTTCATCTTCTTTATGGGATCTAGACCAATATCATGGGGAAGCAAGAAACAGAACTTTGTTTCTCGCTCTTCTACAGAAGCAGAGTATCGAGCTGCAGGTGAAGCTGTTTGTGAAGCACTATGGCTATGCCGAATACTGGAAGGAATTGGTATACCACAATAGAAATCTAATCCAGTATATGTTCATAATGAAGTAGTTCTGAAGCTTGTTCACAATCCAGTATTTCATGAGAGAACCAAGCATATTGAAGTACAGGTTCATTTCATACGCGAGCATGTCTTGAAGCACAACATACAGCTCTAGTTCTGTCCTTCAGCTGAACATAAGGTAGATGTTTTCACTAAGTCACTTGCACGTGACAAATTCACACTATTCAGAGAGTTCCTCTCCACTTCATTGGAAACTATGCAAAATTAAGGGGGGGAATGTTAGCATAATTTAGCATAGGCATATTTATTACATTTTATTGCATTGTCTTTTATTTAATAATGTGCAACATGTGCACTCTAGTCTAGTGACTTGCATTCAATATTGTTATGTTGGATAACATTCAATATTGGTATTAGTAGTAATTACATGTGCATGTGAGATGGGTCTTATCATTTCGTAGTTGGTGTCTGCTAGGGTGTCATGTCTATCCATATGAGGCTATCTAATATCTATAAATATTACAGCTCTTGCATTGTTATGTAATCTGATTTCATGATCAATAATATTTATGAGGCTTCCGTCCCTCTTTGGTCATTGCAATCTTATTCTATTCTATCATTTGGTATCTAAGCTATACCATTATTATCATTTATGAGCATCTGAAAGGCTTACTTTAGCTCCTGGAGGAAAAATTCAATTGTTCACTAAAACTTCCCTTGAGAACTAATAGTGAATTCATGGAAAAATTATATCGGTATGAATAGTACATGAAAAATTATGACGAAACAAGATATGGATCATTTATATAGATGTTTTTGGTGCTTTGTGTCAAATTTCATCAAGTTTTGAAATGGATTTTTGAAGTTATTCAAATTTTACTAAAAATGGTTTCTTGAGGAATGCAATCTAAGCACTATATATTCTTAGCTTCTAAAAACATTATATAGCCTCATTTAGATAAATCATAGAAGTAATTTTTAAACAGCACTCAAATCATGAACTTTTTGAAAAAAATAGGGCCAAATGTGGAAGAACAAGAAATTTCTCTTTGTTTTTCTAACCCATTTTTTCTCTCTCCTAAGCACCTTCTTGAATCGATGGGAGTAAAATGGTTTTGGATGTATTAAAATGAATTATATGAGATTTTTTAAGCTTATTAAGGTTTATTAATTATTCCTCCAATTCATTAATGTCATCAATTCTCCCCAAGCATTGCAAGTTCGGTACAAGTTCTACTCCATTTTTGCAAGTTGTGTGTCTACAAGTGTGAAATGTGAAAGATACAGTCCTAAAGTGTGTACTTAAATCAAATGATGATGTTGAAAAGGTAGTACACTCATTCTAAAATTCCATGTTGAATAGTCTAAGCTCAAAATTTCCTTAATGTAGTATAATGGTGTCATAGACCTCCATGGTTCTCAAACTGCCTCCTAGGACCAATCATAAAGCATGATTTCTAAGTTGTAAAGTATGGTCTCTACCTTTTATTACATGTTTTCAGAATGTTGGAAGTGTTAAGTTGTCCTTCATATCATAATACATGCCTTCAAATATGTTAGATCAAGTTAGAGGTCTATTTGAAGTTGGCAGAGCTCAATTTTTAGTCATAGAATGGATTGTGTCTCACTGTGCTAGGACAAGTCTTCATGTAAAGGTGGAATTTTTATTTCTAGGGAGAAATTTGATGTTCAAACAAGGTTTTGGGACCCTAAATGTTTCCTCTAAACTATGAAATATACCAAAACAGACCTAAAGCAAAGTTTATCTTGTTATAATAAAATTGCCACTTATTTCACTAAGTTGTGCATTGTCCTTTTTCAGTTGTTGGGAGTAAAAATCAATGTTTAAAGGTTAAGTTGAACATGGAAAGGTTTATTTATGCTTGCAGAGTCCTCTAGGAGATAATTTTTTTGAAAACCATGGAGTAGATTCCAAGAAATTTCTTTTTAAGCCCTCTCGGGCCTGCATAAGAGTAGAAACCCTCAGGCTAGGGTTTGGACAAGAAAATCACTCGTATCTTGAAAACAAACTAATGAAAATTCTTGAAATTTTGAAAAATTCTCTATCTAATGCTCGTCTAACAGATTTTTCTAGTTTTAGATCAAATCATTATGCTTCCTTTGAGTTCTTCATGACAGTTTTTTGGTTACAACTCGTCAGGCTTTACAAATAGTGCAGGTGCAAGGAAAATTCTTGTTTTTCACCATCTATGAAGTACTAAAACTTTGTGAAAATCTCAATAGAGTTAAAGGGTGCCCAAATTTTCTCTTTATTGGATTGAAAAGTGCTTCCAAATCAATATAGACCTAATAGACCTAAGACTAAGGGCTAGAAAGCATGGATCAAGAACTAGTCTATCAAGCAACTCATCTAAATATTTTGAATGAAATATCAATACTTTAAGAGGACTAAAAATGGAAATACAAGTTCACAATAGTGATTTCTAGTGCATAACAGTAATTTTTCATAACTACTCTCAAGAATGTACCAGTCTGCCTTCATCTTTAAAGCTTTTAAACTGAAATTTTAAAGTTCCTCAATGTATTTCTCTATCTATCTTAAAGAATGAAACTTAATAGTGAATGGATGAATTCTAAAATAAGGGTATAAAGTATTTTTTGGAATATTTTTAATGAGTTTATTCAATTGTAACTCCTTTTGTAAGGTTAAAACTTTGTGCATAACAGTCCTGAGCTCACAGCATATCAAAGGTCAGTTACTTTTGGGTTGACAGGGTCAATTTTTGGAATATAAAATAACATGAAGAAGTACAAGGGAGTTTAAGGAGTGTCACATGTCAAATTATGAACTCTAAGTATCTTGAAAGGGTCTTGAATGTTTGTAGGTATGTGAAAAGTCTAAGATGCACATATGAAAAAATAATGTGAGGTTACAAATATAGCCATCTCTCTTGTCCCTCTCGAGCCATCTAGTGTAAAAAGGTGAAGATTCTTGGCATATGAATGTGAAAGGTTGGGAATAGGTGTGTGTAGTGTATACAAAAGCATGATTTTATACCTAAAAAAAAATTTGACAGTGTTATGTGTTCAGAGGATTGACTTAAGAAAGATTAAGAGCTCAAAGTATGTTGAATGTATTGAAGAACTAAGAGATAAGTGAGAGAGAGCTTGTAATGAATTGAAGGTATTTAAAATTTATATATGGTATATAATAATTGACGAGATGATATAAGATCACAATCTGTTGTTTAGCAACCAAATGAAGTGTGTGATCAAAATTGATGTAAAGACTAAGTTGTAGCTCAGCAAAACTTTAAAGTAGAGGCTTTCTTACGAGTTGTATCTTTCAAATCATCAAATAGTAGCTTGATTTGAAGTATTTTTTTCATTGTTTGATTTGTAGCTCAAAAAAATTGTAACCATTGTGAGCATAGTCCATTGGTTCAATGGGTTTTTTCCCAATTTTGGTTTCCCACATAAAAATCTTTATCTCTCTTGTGTTTGCTTCTTGTTATATTTGATTTGTGTTGTTGCAATCTAATATAAAGGCTTAAGAATCTGATTGAAGTTGAATTTTCATTAAAAAAATGAATTAAAACTGATTTACACCCCCTCTCAGTGTCATATTTTATAACATCATGCCAAAAAAATCTCGAAACACTTCATAAGAGACCTCTACTTCATCTTCAAACATTCACTTGCATGAGTTGTGTGAAGAAAATCACACTTATACTTTTGTTCTTCAGACCTTCTTGATAGGGATAATGAGAAATTCTAGATCATGAGACATAATATGAAAAAGCACATCACCAGACCAAGTCATGGGCTCAAACCTGTCATGTTAGACCTTTAGCAGCTATTCATACTCTCTTTTCACTTCAAAAACAATATTTCACATCATGACTCTCTCAAACAAACATGACAAATTTTACCTCTATATTCCATTAGCAATAGGTCACCTTGAATGCCATGTTTCACAAAAAACTTGAAAAGAGCCTTCCTGAAAATTCTTATGAATAGGGCACATCCCAAGCTTGCTCCCACAGTTGGGTTTTCACCATGAAGTCTTTTTTAAATTATTGTATCATCAAATATTAATAAAATAGTTTTTTAATTGTACCTTCTCATGACACCTAGAACATCAAAATTCCACCCAAATGAACTAGGAAGAATTCTCTACAAGCTCAAGTCACTAACTCATCTTACCCGAGCCATTTTATGACAAAAAGAGTCATTTCATCTCCATCTATATAAGACTAATGTTTTAGGAGGGTTTGGACCTACCTAGCTTCTTAAGTATCATTCATAAAGATTAGGAAATAATTTTAACTCATTCTACTGTAAAATTTCTCTTTGCTCCATGCCTTAACAATGATGAAAATATTAGGTCACCATGTAGATGTTTAACATTCCAATGAGCACTTCAAACTTGACCCTCAAACTGGAGAAGTTCATTTTGAGAGCTCAATAGAGCCTAAAGCCTCATAACTTGAATAAAATTCTTCATATTGCCCTAAAAAAATTTCTATAGCACTATGAAAACCTCATTCACATACCCCAAGAATAATTTTCTCATAAATAGGTATGTACCTTCTTGACCACCATGATTTGTACTTGCTTACATGCCTTATCCTCAAGAGAAAGTCTCAAAAAGGCCTTGAACTTGCCTCTACCAGCTAAAGGATGACCTAAAACATCTTCCCCATCCTCTCTACCATGCCACAACACACAAATAATTCTTATACTACCATACTTTAGCTACATTTACTCCATACTCCATTACATGCTTGCATTAGGTCTTATAACTAAGCTTAAATGAGCTTGTTTACACCATGATTCATGATACCTGACCTATTCTTCATCATGAAATATCATTCACTCCTATTGGGAACTCAAACCAAGCACCTAATTGCTTTCCAATGCACCAATACCTTGTATATAAACCATGAGACCTCATATCACACCAAAACATCATACCAAGTCACTTCAAGCACAACATTTGAGGTCTGAGGAAAGCACTACCAATCAACCTCCATGCCCCTAAAAGGTTGACACTTTACCACTCATTATTTTTCATCAATTCCACGTGACTTGAATTACAATAAACACCTATGAGAAAGGTTAATCAAACATTTACTTCCCATACTTTTCAAATAAAGTCTAATTTTTAGGATTTAAAGAGAGATCAGCGAGAGAGAACACTCATTTTCTCATACAAAAGTAATCCAATACATTTTCATTATCAGAGAGGGTGAGATATAACACAATCAATTCTGATTCATAACATTCAAATTCCAAAAATATTTTTCAGAGTATTACGAAGTTTTATGACCTCTAACACAGTTCTAATTCTTGTTGTCGCTACATGGGTCTACGTAAATGTGCCAAATTACACAATTTTAAATTTTCATTAACCATATTTTTAAAGTATAGTGGATAATGTATCTACCCTCATCATATATGTTTCTAAGATTCACATTTTTTACCCATTTAATGAACTTTAGAGGGTCAACATGGTCCACGGGTCTTTATCACACTATTGTGCAAACTAGCCCAAGTGCCCAAAAAATGGGCCTGCAAAAAGGGTATAAAACATCCTAATGGGATTTTTATATATCCTAGCCTATTATGTACTATACAAAGAATCATGGGAAACTTATGGGTTCTAAAACCGGTAATTGAATCTCAAACTGGAATAACTTTCTAGAGCCATTTGGTTGAATTTGGTTGTTTTCCCTTCAGCAAACTAATCCAAGTTGGCTCCTAAATGGGTGCGTAAAACATGTTATTAGGAGGTAATGGGTATAAAAAATATACTATGTTATTCTACATATATCAATGAATAGGTTTTTAGGGTCAAATTTTACTTCTGGAATCTATAGGTAAAAAATTTGAGGTGATTCCAAGAGGGTTCAGTCATAGTAAGCAGTTACTCCCAGTAACCAATTTTCCGAAGTAGGCCAAAACCCAATTCATAAACCTATTCATCAGTGGTTTCAACATTTTTCTTATTTGGAATGAGATCATCATATGACAAGGAAGAGGTTAAAGTGGTAAAAAATCAAAAAGAGGGTATAGAGACACTTCTTGTGCGTTAGGTTTGAGAGGTTTTTGGCTTAATAGGAGGTTGTTTCAAGTTCACAAGTTTGCATTTTCGAATCACATTTCCCCTTTCATTTTCACTAGTCACGAAACATGGGCTATGGTGAACATGTTATAAGTTTGTGTTGGTCAATTTCATGGCCTAGTGTTATGATATGTCATCTAAGGTGACAGTTTTTTACATTTGTTAAACATGATGTGGAAATTGTTTTATGTAGTTTACAATATGATTTAAAAACAACACCTTAATAACAAGCTTGATTTAATATTTAATGTTTAATCTACTATAGAAGGGTTTAAATTTCAAAACTAAGTTGGAGAGGAGGAATGAATCCATACCTATATCAAACCGACAAGTGAGAGTTACAGACTTTAAAATTACACATGGCAATTACATTTTCTTGAGAGGTTTCAAGGCCTTTTTATCACACCTATTTTGTGCATATCCAGAACGTAATGTATCTCATGAAATTACATCCAATTGAGTTATTTTTCAAACAACTCACATGCCTATGTATAACCACCCATACCAAAAACACCACAACTACAATGAGATGAAAATCCAATTCTCCATTCTATTTTGATGGCTCAAATCCTATTACAAGGCTCTTATTTTGGCTCAAGCTACGAGTATGTTTGCAAGGGCGGATATTTTTGTTGGATGCCCCCTTTTCAAAAACCCATTTTGGTTATTTCTTAGAACATCACATTCCATGTGACCACAATCTAAACTTCAACAACTATTGCAGGTCTACGTGAGGTATTGGCATTATATGACATGTGTATGGTTAAATAATCCATGTGCCTTAGGATTGAATATGTTTATACCAAAACTATAACATCTCAAATAAAATCCCCTTTTCCATAATTATTTTATGGGTGTCCATGGGATTCTAAAAATCCTAACATGGATCATGTTTTAATATGATTTTCCTAAATGAAAACATGCACATTTTTCTTTACAATCAAACATGTATTTACAACCAAAACCAGGTCATAACTGCCCCAAATAGTATGTGATCTACAAGCAACAATAAAAATAATCCACACATCCACCATGAGTTTAATAGGCATGTTGATGATAAAATTTTAGAGTTTCCACAACGTAGCAGGTGCATCCTCTGTCATTGAAGGATTTACAACCCTTAACCATTGAACCTACACGGTTGTGTACTAATATAACAAAAATGAGGCTTATATGGAAAGGGTTTGTCTCATGTACCACATTTATTGTAGTATTTTTATCACACAACTCACACATTGGTAAATGCTTCCACTTTTTGCATACATAACTGTGAGAAATCCCCTCTCCAATATGTTTTGATAGACACCATACCCTGTAAAAAAGCTCCCATTATGGCACAAGCTAGGAAGATGCAGGGAAAGGTTATGGAGTTTGGCTTTACACCTATCATTTGTGTTTGATTACAGGTTTCTAAGGCCATTTCAACATGCCAAAGAAATTCAAGGAAAAACCTAGGGCCAATTTTCCCTAATCCACCCCCTATGGGATTTTTTTGTATAATATATTATATTTTTTTATATATAATTTTAATAAAATAAATATATAGGTATGTATCTATAAATTAAGGTCACTAAATTTCCTTACTGATGTAGAATTAACCATAAACAAAAATAAAATAGCAACAAACAAGTTAGAATCAAACCAAGAACCAAATCATGTAAAACCTTCATAATTATTACAATCAGTTTCTAAGAAACAATGGCTTATTTAAAGCCTAAGGTTGGTTTTTCCCACATGCATTCTCAATTATTTCCACTCATTTTATTGTTTGAGTCCTTACTAACTCTATCCTTTTTAGTATCCTTCAATATTTCTAGGATTGTTCTCAACTCTTACTATCTCTTCCCCCTACATAAACAACATATGAAACCATGAAAGTATTAAAGTTCTCACATATTTTGCTCTGTCAAACTTCTCTCACTTATTATGTTTTGGAATTCTTGATGTTAATCTCTTTAGTGCATGTAATTTTTTATTGTATCCTTAGTAACCAAACCACACATACTAAGAAAGCTCATTCACACTTCTCAAGATCTTTACATACCCTTTCATCCCTATATTTTTATCTTCAACTCCTTCACTTATAACAATGATTATCCCAACTCTATCCATATTTTAATAATTTGTTCTAACCTTCCCACAGTCTTATGACTTCTTCCTTAGGATTACAATAACTTCCTCACCATTCAACCATGCTCAAAAAACAACTCACCTTCTTTATACCTTAATTTCTAGCACTGTTATGAATAAACTTTATGTTTATCCTTTGGATCCTCATAAACTCTTGTTTTATAAGACTTTGTCTATTAGGTTTGGTGTACCCCTTATCCTAGTAATAAATTAACTTATGCCTCATTATACATTCTTAATGTTGGAAACACAAGCACTAAGAGGGGAGGGTGAATCAGTTCTTCTTTAAATTTTGAAACCAAATTCAAATTTCAACAAGCCATTCAATCTTAACCATAATGAAATAAAACATTAAATCATAAGAAAATAACAAGAAAGAACACATGAAGACCATATTTAATGTGGGAATCCCTTAAAGGGAGAAAAAACACTAAAATCAATGCAGTACTTGGACAAATTTCCTATGAGAAATTATAGATATTTCAATTTTTTGAGCACCCACTCCAAAAATTAGTCAAGCACCCACTTGACCTTTAGAAAGATCCTACTTGCATGGAAGCAACAACTCCCAATAATTCAATTAAGGACCCACTTAAACTTTTATAAGACCCAACTTGCAAGGAAGCTTCAACTCCTTATTTTTTTAAGAAACAACTTAAACTTATCAGAGTTTTGAACACCTTCATCTAATTTTCTAATACAACAAATTGTGATCTCTTATTCAGCTCATATTCTCTCTCTTTCACACCTCTTTTCTCATCATCTCCTACTACTGCAAGTATAGTATTCAAGTCCTATTTTTATCACACACTTTTTTCCCTCATTCATACAAGCATCAACTAGTTTTTCTCCACTTTCACCTCATAATTGCATCATCTTATTCTTCTCCCAATCCAATTTACAAGGTATACACATTTTGTTTAACTTACACAAGGATGAACCTCTCTTTTACATTAGCTCATAATCTCACAAGGTGTAGTTATCAAATTTTGTTTTATCAGCACACTTATCTATTCTTATACATGATAATATCATCTCTTACACCTCTTACACTTCCACTTCTAACTCCTTCATCTTCTCACTTACTCAACTCGTACCAAGGTCCTAGATGAGATCACTTCAAAACTTTCATAATGCAATCATTACATATGCAACATGTCAGTTATAAATACTTACCTTTATTGGGATTTCCATGACACCTATACAGAATTAGATAACCTTCATCAACTCTTTACACCTCTAAAGTAACTGAAAACGTTCCATTTTCAATATGATATTTTCATTTGTAACTGTCATTTTCTTCATTTGTCTTCTTCCTCACATTGGAATCTTTGTCTTCTTGCTAATGTAACTTATGTCAAGTGTTTTCAAGGTGTGTGCATGTTACAAGATACCTCTCCTTTCTCTCTAAATTATTAACAAGCCTTATAACTCACTATTTTACTCTCAAGACTCCATTAGAGGTCATATGTTCTATTAGGTGCATGGCCTTCAAAACCAATCTTCAACTTGGATGCATGCATTCACTCTATGCTTTAAATGATGTAATAAAAAATATGGAGGGTTATTCAAGATGTCTACTACATCATCTCATGCTTTGAATTCTTCATATGTAGGCTTAAATTTCAACTCATCTTCTAAACAAGGTATGCACACACTCATGGTAGCTCAAGTACCATTCAAAAGATTACTTCATCAAAAAAAGTGTATGAGTTTTCAAAACTTATTGATTCTTGGAGGAGGATTTTAGTGACCTATTATTCACATTAAAATTCCTAGAGTGGATCTATCACCTTTATTTTCATCATGACACGTTGATTTAAACAAGGTCTCAAAGGGCTTGTACACACATAAAATCAATCTTCACAAAATGAGTTGGATCGCCCATCAAACCACCTGATAATAGCTCATAGGGAATATTTCTGGAAATATCTTGACCTTTTTCATCTCATCAAATCTATAGGATTAATAATTTTAAATTTTATAGCTAAGATAAGCTTGCATTTCAGGGACTGCTCAAATTGGGTTTTAAGTCCTAAAAACGAGTCTTGTTCTAGAAAAATTATAACACTTCAAAACACATTTTCATGAAAAACCAAAGCATTAAAAAACATCACTATATACCTATACTTAATCTTCAAACACTCACTTGTAGGGGCTATATGGATAATGTTTTATTTGCACCTCCATTCGTCAGACCTACTTGGCAAGCCTAAAAGGGGCAGTTTTGACCATTTGATCTTGGATCTGAAATCACTTCATCATATCAAGTTATATATTATAACATTTCATATATGACTTATAACAACTTTCCATACTCACAAATTGCTTCAACAACATGCATTTACATCAAAGCTCCTTCAAACCATCATGACCAGTTTTTCCTCTATAGGCCTTAAGCGATAGAGCATCTTCTATGACATTTTTCATAAATATTTTGCATGGAACGAACCTAAAAATATTCATGGAAATTTGGGGCACATCCCAATATTTCTCCCACATCATACCTTCACCATGAAACCTTCATCACATGTATGTAACATCAATTTTCTTCAAAAATTGAGGTATTTCAGTACCTTACCAGCTAACCTGGAGAATGAGACCACTACCAAAATGAATTACAATGAGTCCTCTACATGCCTAAATCATAACATCAGATTTCCAAGGTCATTTCATGACCAAAAAACTCAATTCTCCTCCATCACTTTCAAATGAGGGTTTTAAGAGGGTTTGCAACACCTTAACTTCTTAAGGTTCGTTCATAAAGCATAGACCATCATTCTTCCTCATTTTACTTGAAAATTTCTCTTGACTCTATGCCCCAACAATGATGAAAGTACCAGGTACCCATGCATAATTTTAACGTGTCAATGAGCATCTAAAACTTCACCCTCAAGCTGGAAATGGCCATTTTAAGAGCTTGATTAGAATAAAACTCATTTTTTCTTGTTTCTCCTTTGGAATTTTCACTTGAAACTTTTTCCAAAGAACTAGGAAAACCTAATCACATGTCTCAAGACTTATTTCAATCTATACTTTCTTGAAACTCATCAACCACTATGGTTTGTGCATGCATATCTAGCTTGTTTTCAATAATAAGCTTCCAAAAGACCTCAATCATGCCTCTAACAGTCAAATATTGACCTATTACACCTTAAAAATCATCTCTACACTCTCACAATAAAAAATTCATACTTTCACTACCTTTTTATATCATCTTTTTCTCTATTCTCTAATTCATGTTTTTATTAGGTCTCTGAATTAGGCCTAGTTGAGCTTGTTTCCACCTCATGCTTCATGAACCTGCCAAATTTTCTTCATGGATCTGTCTTAACTCACCATATTCATTTTTTCCAAGCCTTTATGATGCTTATCTAGTTGTACCATGGCTTCATTCCATCATACTAGGTCATTATGTTGGCTAGGCTTAAGGATTAGGCCTACTGGACCAAGTAAATCTCACTTAAGCCACTCATCCAACCTTATGTTCATCATATTGATTGTATTTCACCATCACATACCTTCTTAAACATATAAAACATCATCCTAACATGTTATCACATCACCATCCTTCCTCTATAGGTCACTAGCTACTCAAGAAGCTAAGTCTCAATCAGGTGATCTCAATCATGACCCCATGTCTTCATGTCATGCCTTGTCCTTCTCACTCCAAGATTTCTCTTGTACTCCTTCATCCTCCTTTATCATTAATTATCTTCTTACATCAATTACAACCAAGAAATCACATGTCAACACTTAACATATACTTCCACCCTCTCATAAATATTTGGCCTCTTAAATGCTCTATATTACTAAAATAGCAAAAATATTGAAGGTTCTTCCCCACGACTATGTATAGGAGTTTCATTGTTAGTCCTCATTGTTATCCTCCTGAAATTAGATCCTTCACCTAGAATTTTCTATCACACAATTATTCCACATATTATCAATTATTGGTTTAGGTTTCTAGGAACTGGGTGATGAAGTACTTTACATGTGACAAATAATATGTGATAGCTATGAGGCTGAGTATGAAATATCTTAACCATTTGAAGTATGCAAGAATATGAAAAGAATACATAGTAAATTTACTAGGTTTCCTTTACTCCTCCTTGCAAGCCATGGAGAAAATTTTCAAATAAGGGTCAAGGCCTTTGAAGCATCAAGTGTTAATTCTATTAATATGCAAACATCACTTTTTTAAGAAGGAAGAGGGAGAGGAGAAGTGGAGTAATTTTTTAACAAAATCACATAAAAAGGGAAATATCCCTACAAAAACCATCATTTCCATGCAATATGCTTGTCTAAACATGAATTGTAGTAGAAGGGTGGGAAATAAGATGTCCCCTGAAAGTATCTAACCATTGAAAAATATAAGTTTTCACCTAGAACCACTAGTCTGAAGATGATCGATTATTACTCTGAAATATTTAAAAGTTAAGAAAAATAATAAAAGGGTGTGTATTTTTCTCCTAAGAGGTTTAAATAGTATAAACTTGTAATTCCTTCCTATGACATCTCTAAAGAGGAGAAAATTATTGTTGAAATCATAAGTGGATTATGTTATACCTTTATTTCTCTTGAGTAATCCTTTGTGTCAATTTCTCCAGAACAAGTGAATCATGAAGAATCTTCCATGTTTGAACCTTATCCTCCTATTCTAACACAAGCCAAAATCAAGAAAGGAAAATCCCATATGTAAGAATAGGAAGAATAAGAGCCACCTACCTATCCAAGTAAATAAGAAAGAAAAATCTTCTAGGTATTAACCTTTGTTTATAGATTATGGTACTTTTTAAATACAAAATAAGAAAGTAATATATTTAGAGAAATTAATCCAAAAAATGATGATACCATCCTCTCCTTGGAGTATGATCTTGCAAGGAATAAATCACAAGATTTAGATTAGAGAGGAAAGTAGGAAAACTAGAAGATGAATTCAAACAAATTAGTGAGGAAGCACTAGCATTCTCAAAATAAAAGGATCTTAAAATTGATGCTTTATAAATTTCTCTTAAGAAAAGGGAGGAGGAAAGAGGTTTTTTAGCCAAATTTTCCAAAATTATATCATTTTGTTTTCCAAAGAGATCACCAAGGCTAGAGGTAGGATAAAATAATTAAAGGAAACATTATGTAAGGGAGTCCTAAGAGTACAATATGAATTTAGCATCCTAATGGGGAAATACTATATAATCTATATTGACATTGTGTTAACTAGAGTTCAAACATGGATAATAAGATACCCTAGGTTGGAAAAAGAAATTAAATATTCCAAAGAGAATGAAATAATAGAATTACTCACAAGAGATTATATTATATGTTTTTTCCCACATTGGTGAATATCTTTAACAATGGAGGAGGCCATTTCACTTCTATGCCCTATTTTTAAGGGGAAAAATCCTTAGATGGTTGTTATTTAGAATACCTCATGACTTTGATGGTGAGAAATAATTTGTGAAATCCTATGTAACTAACACAACCAAGATAAAAAATTTACTTTGTGAAATTTACTTGCCTATATTTCTTTTGGTTCATCTCACTAATTTCAAAAGTAATTTATTTGTTGGGGAAATTCAAATCAAAACTTATGTTTCCCTACTACAAAACCAATAGGATTGGGATGATAACATGAAATATTTTGACATATAACAATAGAGTTCAAGCACCTTCATGAGGCATAAGTATAAACATCCTCGTTAATTTATCATAACCTTTAAACAAAAGACTTATCATCCAAAATAAATAAATTAAATGTATTAAAAATGTAACTGAATTCTCAAAAAAAATTAGAGTATAAACAATGAAAAACTTGAACTTTGATTTTCTGGCTTGTACTAATATATGGGGAGGGATTCTAAAATTAATTAAAAATAAATAATAGTCTCCCCTCATAGCTTGAGGTGGTCATTAACGAGAGCCAAGGATATGGTTAGGATTATTTCTTAAATTCATAATGTTTAGGTTGGAATGAGGTACATGCCTCCCTTGTTGATAGTGTCAATCCCCACACGGAAACTTGATGTAGAGAATCCTGAAGAACATTTTTAGAGGTGGAAATCCAAAATATTGAAATATCAAGGACATGTTGATACTACCAAATGTAAATGGGATTCCTACCATAAATATTATAAATGAATCAAATGCCTAGAATCCATGAATCAATATAGAGAAAGATAGTGTGTAGGATGGATTACAATACACTAAGTTCTTGGACAACAATTTTGAGAATAAATGAATAATGAAATAAATATTTTTAGAGAAAAGGAAGCTTAGCTCAATAATATTTTACTCTAAAAAATTATATATGAAATTATCTATGAAATTTTCACATATCATAGTTATAAAGGAAAAAGTACTATGCAAGTCATGCATTTTATATGAATGGGTATCTGATGTATTTTGAGTGCTATATCTTTTGGAGAAAAACCATGATCAAGATACAATTATTCTCACCTTGTTTGAAGGTTTAGGTCATGTATGTCTAATGTATACCACTTTTAATGTTTTATTAGGCCAATAACTTGTTTAATACTTGATACAAGGAATAATATGGAGATGTCACCAATGAAAAATATTTCTATGCATGTGTTTTCTGCCTTTTTTATATTCATTATTTTCCACATGTGCTAAGAGCAAAAACATCTGTCAAAAATTTTCCTACAAAATAAAAGAAATTCATATATTAATAAAAACACTTTAAATAGAAACAATATAAATGAACTTAATGCAATAAAACAAATGACATTTGTGAAAGTTAATACTAAAAAGACAGGATTTATTTCTTTATAAATTACAAATAAAAAACATGTTACTATATTATTTAATTTTGTACATAGACAAATTACTTCTAATTAGACTACCATCCAATAATTATGTGTGTTTGCAATCTATTTTTTAGTTCTTTCTAAATAATTTTTTACATTAAATTGTTTATGCACATGTGGTGGGAATTTAATTGATAAAATACTGATTTAAAATTTGATATTTAATTACACCCATAGCCAATGGGTCTCAAGGATCAATGATAATACCATGAGATTTAGGTTAAGAGCAACAAAAATTTAGGGCCATAGTTTTATACTAAGATGAAGTTTAATGATCATGATATCATTTGTGCCAAATGAGGAAGCATGGAAGAGGAGACAAGAATAATAAATGTAGAATCATTTAACAAAGAAAATAAAGATGAGGTATACATTTCTCAGGTATAATCCCACAAACAACATAAAACTATTATTCTAGCCATATGCTAAATACACATTAATTTGAAATTACATATACCAAATTCATTAACAATGAAGATTCAACATAAGTTTTTGTCAAAAGAAATTTATTTCAAATAATGTAAACTAATTTTTGAATTCATATTTGAAGAAAGACAATTAGAATAATTATAGAAGAAATAGAGAGTGTCGAGGATTTTTTTATCTATCAAAAAATTCTTTTGGGATAAGTTTCCTAATAGCATTGATTGGATGTTTGTTTTATTTAATGGTTTTTCTCCTTGGATTTGTAAATCAATTTTATATATTTATAGTTCGTATTTCACATCTATATAAATATTACTTTTTCTTTATGGGTTTCAAACTGTATGTTTCTAAATGTTCTATTGAATTGGATTATTAAAATTACATGTTAACATGTGAATTTAATATTTTGACAACAAATAAGAAGGAAGTAATTTTTGGGGCTTTCCCTATAAATTTATTTGATAGTCAACCCACTCATTTAAAAATAATTATGACCATTATCCAGTCAATGTTGGCCTTTTATAGACTCGTACAGTCAATAATTAATCAAGAAAACATAAAATATATGATATTGGGTAGCTCTTTTGGCATTGCCTAACAAAACATCAAACAATCATTTAAATAATATATTTATTTAAAATTATTATTGTTTTATATTTCCATGTAATTGTAAATATGTATTTTTATCAAAACAAATATTTATGTAAAGATAAATATGTATGCTAATAATTTTTTCCTTAATTATCTATTTTATAAAAATTTATGCAGATGTAAATACTTGGTTCTTTATTACTTAGTTTTCACAATTACACAGAGAACCACAATTTTAAGTAGTTTATCCACATAATTAAATTTTAGATAAAGATAAATTTATTGAAAGAAAAAATTATATATTTATATTCTACATAGCTCATCCTCTTTTCTTACTAAATCAAAAAAAAATAAGAGGAGACAAAAACTAGCACTACTAACTATTTTTAATAAGTAAACAAGCAATATTTAGTCTCCTCTTCCACATAATTACATGAATATCTATGTAGGTGTTAATGGGCCTATGTGCAATCAAATAATTAGGTTGCGTAGAGGGGTTATAACCATAAATTATTCCTTTACTTCTATTTTCTTGCATGGATGTGTCTGGTGCTCATAATAGGGTTTTTAGTGTTGTATTTAAGTGGTGTATTTGACATTTTTGAAAGGAAAATAAGTAGAATGGGTATATAGGTTTATTTTATAGTGGAATATAATATAGATAATCATATTATTGATGATCCATTAATGTACTATCTATAAGGTGATTCGACCCTTGATATGAATAAATCATATTGTTGATGATTAATTTTGGGATTTATTTCCCCAAAAATACATTATTATGATTTATCACCTCTTTATTGGTTCATGGGTCCCAAGCTACTGAGATTGTACCATTATATATTAACACTTCTATATCAAATGTAAGGTTTCTATATTTAGGAGACACTAAAGAGCTTCACTAAAGATGACTAGGTTGATACCAAGCTTGTCATTATAGGCATCACAAATTGCAGATCCCTTTATAAAACACCTACAAATTTCAAACCTGGATAATTTATTCTAAATACCATATCCATTAGGGAAAATATGTCACCCATATAGATTATTTTAATAATAAATCATGAGAAATTACGCTTCCCCAAATATATTTTGTAGAGACATATATGTGAGTTTAAACCCTAAGGATATTGTGACTTATTGACACTGAAGGGGTGAGGTGGTATAACAAATGGTTTACAATGTGGACAAACAATACTCAATAAATTTGAAACATGAATCAATAGAAATATCAAATGATCATATATTTAAATAGGAAAACTTTGGGATATATTATTCAAATAAATAACAACATCAAACTATTCACAAATTATTCAAATTTCATTTTTAGGAAGAATTCTTTTTACACTGTTACTATCAACATAATTCATGTGAAATCTTATCCATTGCTTCTATTCACTATTAGCCTTAAGATTTCATCCCACTTTCCTCTTAAGCATTGAGTTCTCTATCAAACTTGAACTACTCTCTTAAGGAAATTGGATCTACTTATTAAGTTATTCATTCTACCTCATAAGACTCCTAATTCTTTGGAATTAAAATGAAAGGACCCGAAGAACACAAAAAAATATCTGAACACATCCATTCAGTTTTTCCCATAACTTGTGCCTTCAAACACTCAATCATTTCAAGTTCACAACTTGAATAGGATTGCATGGATAATTAGTGTGCACTAGATGATTTTGTAATAGACCAAACATTACACAGAGGAATTGTGTACTCTACTAAAATTAAATAAAGGAATTTTTCACTCCACATGGTGAAACATAAGACTCCATGATTCTTTATAAATGTATTTATTCATTACATGACCCAAGAAAAAACACAAAATGTTATATAAAATGTAAAAATAGGTTGACTTGATTGTGTAACTATTTTAGGTTAAAATAGGATTACGTGTGAACACAAATTCTCCTACTTCATACACCTTGATTATTTTTAAAACTTGATCTCATACTCAAGGAATCAATATATCATACTACATGACATCTGCAACACTTATCCAAATCACTAAAACCAATTTATTTTCCTTCCACTTTACTAAATACTTTGTGTACTCTTTATTGTATTTTTTTGGTTTATGGTATCTATTATTCCTTCTACTTAAATGCCCTCCTTCTATGACATTAGTTTAAGCCAATTTACTCCTCTACATTTTGTTTCAATATCATCTTCATATTCGTGTACAATGTGGTATAGATTCAAATCCACAAAATTAAAGATGTTAAAAATATCAATGCCTTTAGGAAGTTCAATATCATAAGCATATTGTGTAAACTTATTGATGATCTTTCCTGGTCCTATATGCTTCCACTTAATCTTATTGTAAGTTCCTTTTAGAAACCTCTCCTTTTGTAAATATGACAAGACCGTGTATCCAATCTAGTATTCAACATTCTCTTTACTTCTCAAGTGCTTCTTGTACTATTTATTGAACTTTTGTAATTTATTGTGGACTTTTTAGTGTACCTCCTTCATTTGTTATGTGCAATATCTTACTCCAAAACTTTTTTCTTCACCATGTGATAAGTATATCAACTCTTTAACTCCTCTTTGAATGTTCCCAAATATGATTTATTATGGTGTTATCCCTATACTCATATTTACTTAATCATTACCAAAAAACTTTACCTCTCCTAAATCCAAATCCTAAGTTCATATCTTATCTCTGAAAAAACATCTAAGAAAATATCCCAAGATTATGTTCACAATATCTATCTTTCCATTAGTTTATGAATGGTATGCTAAGACAAATTATAACTTTGTATCGAACTTATTCTACATTGTTCACAAAAAATGGCCAACAAGTTTCTATCTTGGTCAAACATTATATTACATGGTAGTCTATGCAATCTCATAATCTCCCTAAAAAAATAATTGCAATATGCATAGCATCACTATTATTCTTATATCCAATTAAATGTATCATCTTCAAACATCTATCCACCACTACAAATGTAGAATCAAAACCCCTTTGTGTTCTAGAAAAATATAAAATAAAATCCAGTTTTTATGTCTTCCCAATGCATCTCTTGAATGGGTAAAGGTTGATACAATCATGTATTATGAGATATTCCTGTAGTGAATTAGCAAACATGACATTGTTGCTCAAATTTTAACACATCTGCATTTATGGAAAAAATTAAATCTCTCGGGATATGATAAGGTTTAATCCAATCCAAATCTCCATGTTTTTCATTAATAATTATTTTTTCTTACTAAATTATCTTCCATTGATTCTCTTGAGATGCATAACTCTATTCCCCTGGATAACAATCCTTCCTACACAAAATAGTCCAACCAAGGTATCTTATCAACACTTATGGGTATTGTGCACTCCTCTCATGCCTCTATAAAATATTCATCCTTCACATATAACTCCTTCATGGATTCAAAACCCACAAATTAAATTCCTTTTTATGTTAACAAAAAAATATTCCTTTTGAGTGCATTAGCCACATTTTTATATTTCACACTCCTATTCTTTAACACAAATGGGTATCCATGCACATACTCTACCCACTTCATATGACTCTAATCCATTTTTCCCTGGCTATTAATGATCCATAATGCTTGATGATTCATGCATAAAAAAACTCTTTATATAACAGGTAATGTATCCAAAGTTTCAATGCATGCACAATTGCATAGAATTATTTATCATAAACATTACACTTCCTCTTTACATCATTTTTATTTTCACAAAATAATGTAATATGTATATCCTCCTGAGTCAACATTGTGATGATGGTTATGCCACTTCCATCAAACTTAACCTAATATTTTTTTGTAAACCAAGAAATTTCAATATTGTGTTCTGTTATTGTTCTCTTCAATTTTAAAATAATTATTTTCTACACTTGTGGTCTAGAAAAACTTCTTCTTATCATCTCCCATGGCTTCCATTATATATGCACTCACCCATTGAAGCTACTTATGAAATTGTGATAAAAATAGCCAACCCATGAAAATTGTGTGCCTCAAAAGAACTCCTCGGTGATGGCTAATCCAAAATTATGCATACCTATTTAGTGTCCATATTTAATCCTTCTCTGTAAATTAAAAAATCCAAGGTACACTAATTTATCTTTCATAAACCTACATTTCTTAATATTAATCAATATATTTTCTTCACGTAGTCTATGTAAAAATTTATTTATATGTATATAATGATCTTCACATAGCATATTAAATAAGAATATCATCCCAATACAAAATCACAAAATTCCATACAAAAAAAATTATGACTTGATTCATCAACCTCATGAAAGTACTTGACATATTTCTAAATCTGAATGACATTTTGAGCCACTCATATGATCCTTCTTGAGGTTTAGATGTTATATCACATTCATCTCCTTCCCTTGTGTGAATATGATGATATCCAATCTTCAAATAAATATTACTAAAATACTTCCCTCTACTCAAACAATCCATAATTCCATTCATGTGTGGTAATTGGAACGTGTACTTAGTTATGATCTAGGTAAGTGCACCAAAATGGGGGACCAAAAGCAAAAGCAGACAAAAACTCGAAATTAGATAAAATGCATACGTGTTTTTAAAAAATGCATGTGTTATAATGATGGAAGGTGGAAGGGAGCATATTTACTAAAATAAATTTTAAGTATAAGAAATAAGAAAAGTATAAAAACATAATAGAAGATATTAAATTTATTTTAGTAAATATAAGAAATTAGGTTCACTCTTCACCTAATGGAACTGGTCCCATAGCTCCAATGGTTATAATCTAGAAGATAGTTTTTCAAAATCTAATCTAGTTAGTACTTACTAATTTTTCAGGATTTCAGCAAGGACCTAAAGCTATCAGGGCATATATATTGTAGTCAGTCTTTGTTTTGGGAAAACATATAGTTGTTTTGTAAGTTTTTTGACCTTCTGGATTGGTTGCCAACATTTATAGGAGTTTTGGATGTGTCAAAATCAAATTTTACAAACTACACAACACCCAAAGATAATTACACTTTATTAAGTATAGGGAATCATGATTCTCCCCATGAGTGTGGAGTTAAAGCCTTAATTTCATCTTGGAAGAAGGGTAGTATCGTATTAGGAATGAGTACATAATTTACATGCCTATAAATATCTAATCAACTATATAAATAGGTCCAATAGGTGAATTGGATTTTAGAGTTAGTTATCTCACCACACTAGTCCTTCCATTCATCTCAAGAGGAAGCCATAGATATTTTCCATACATACAAGGGATCGATGATGAATAAACATATTGAAGCCCAAAACGTTACTCTATTTCTTGAGATATATTTTAGGTAAATAGAATATAGGGAGCCCACACCATATCTATATACATGGGTGCTTACCCCATATCTATATTGAGGATAGGGTTGGGGAATAAGGAGTAAATATAGGGGTGCATACATCTAGTCTAAACACTAGATAGAGAGATAAGGGTGTGGGAGTTCCACTTGACTACATAAAATGCATAACCACCCTCCCTCAGTTATTTAAATAGATCATAGATACGTTAGGGATATCAATTTGATGAATCTTAAGAGATTTTATCAATGGAGTTGTTCTACGCCATATGAGGAGAGGAAGGGGATGAGCGCGGGTGTTATATCAATTGGTTTGGTATGCTTATCCATATAGAGTTTCCCTGCCATTACTTGAATTGGTAAAAAGTTTGAAAATTATTCCATAATTCACTTTAGTGACCACGAATCAACTCTATAATGCTTGTTTTCTTCTTACTGAAATGAGATCCTCACTTTGTAGATAGAGGATTTCTCCCTGAATGATATTCTTGTCATATGGCCAAAATGAGGTGATTGCAATGTGCCTCCTCATTAAGGTGTGATCACACTACTAGGTGTTGAATGAGTGTTTAAGAACACTACCAAGTGAATGGAATCAAGTAAACTAATATGATTTCTCATTATTGCAAACAAGGTACTCCCTATGAAGATCGTCCCCTTACCTTTCCTAGCTCTAAAATCCTCATTTCAGGGAAGAAATTTCATGATTCTCATACACATATTTTATCATATGTCTCTCATGGAGATAGATAATTCCTTAATACTTCATACACGATGGTCATGGATACCTCTGTGGCATGACTAGCTCATTTTTGTTTATTACTTGGAGAGATTTGGGTACAATGACAGAGTCGGGATATGATGATAATCAAGTCACTCCTTGAGATCCACATTTCACCTTTTAACATGATGAATCCTTCACAATTCACTTTCTTGATCAAGATGACACTTGGGTGGAAGCATGCTTATGGTACCTAGACACCTTTTTACTCAAGTTGTTCCTCGTGGAAATGGATTTCCTCCTATAGATAGGGGATGAATCCTTAAATGAAAATTAAGGATGAGTTACATGTTCTTAACCTTCATAATTCACTAAAACACTAAAAATCACATTTTATGATCAATGAAACTATTATAAAAATATATTTATGTCTAGTTCATTTTAAAATGAAACTCAAGATTTAGGTCCTATTTTATTTTAAAATGGAAGGGGAAGCTACAGATTTTTGAAGTACCTCAAGAAGTTTTTGAGCCTTGAATAAATGTTTATTATTCCACCTTGTATATTATTCTAATATCTTTCCAATTCCTTTTTTTCATCCTAACTCTTTCCAAAACTCCTGGAATCATCTAGAGAAGTCATTTTTCACCATTTTAGCTTTCATTCCCTGCACCTGAAAACCCGGTCTTAAACAGATTTCTCCTGAATGAGATTTTATTTTCTGAACTTTCCTAAATATCCTTATACATCTTCAATGCTCTCTAACATCACCCTCGGATGCTTTATATTTTCCCTGAACACTTTTAGAGGATTTTTAGCTAGCTACAAAATGGAAAAAAAGGGCCTTTTAGGCATCTTGAAGAAGTTGTCTCTCATCGAAACTGAATGAGTTGATTGACCACCTTAGACATTATTCCCTGCACGTTGAAATAAACTGAATGATATTCTTGGTACTTTCCTATAAGATGGGGTAAAGGTTGAACCGAGGGCATGCTGGATAGAGGAATGATGCATGGTGACTAAGAAGCCTAATTTTCAATTAAGGGCTTAGTTGTCATGCTTCAAAATTTTCAATTTTCATACTAGTTATTTTAGCCATTCTAGAGCTAATCAGACACCCTCCGGGAGAGTTTAGGAAATATATCAAGCATCCGTAGGTGACTTCTAGGAAAATTTGAAGTTTTGGAGGTAATTTTGGAAGATTTAAGAAAGGTTTTCTCATTCAAGGACAATTTGTTCAACAACGGGTTTTCTAAGTGCAGGAAACAAACACTCTAATGGTGAAACCTGACTTCTTCAGATGATTATTGGAGCTCCATAAGGAGTTAGGAGGAAAAAAAATAGGAATTGGAAATATATTTGAATCCTTTATATGATGGAAACATCCATTTTTATCTAAGGATTGAAGCTTTCATGAAGCATTTCAAAGTAGTGTAGTTTCCCCTTTTGGTTCCAGACAAAAATGGGACTAAATTTTTAGATTCAGACATAATCAAGTCTTGAAATTTGTTCTATTGATCTTACAATGTTTTTTCCATTGATATTATAATTTTTCCAATCATGGTTAGGAAATTTAGTGAAATGTGAGACTCAAGGAGTGATTTGATGATCTCCATATCATGACTTTGTCGTTATTGTGAGAAACACTTGATGAATGGACCATTGAGATCAATGAATAATAACCTATTTCACTTGAACTAATCCATGAAACAATTCAATGTCTTTTTATTCATATTACACTTGATGAGAACTTGAAATAATTTCATGCACAATGTAGCCATGAAGATCCTTCCACATATGAAACACAATGACTAATGAAATGTGAGACCAAAAATGTTTTGACCTTGAGATACGTGAAGGTAGGAGATTTAATGAATAATAAATAAGTATTTTTATCAACCCATCTAATGATATGAGAAACACACTGAGACCAAAATAAAATTTGAAACCAAAATTGGGAATCAAGAGGGCTTCCCTTCTGCCTGAGTCATAATTCAACTACCAATCCTCCATAAGCATGAATTTTTCCTTACCATTCCTATGAGGAAAGATCCAAAGAAATTACCACCACATAGTCATAGGTGGAGATTTAAAATTGTTGATAAGTACCTCTCAGAATGGGTAATTTCATAAATATATTGTTTTTTACCAAGGGTGATGATCTCATGAAGATGGGACCAAATTACGTGAGTTGAAAACACCTTCTTAACACCCTAGGTTATGGTTTTGAGTGAAAAAAATTCTCCTCCATATAGGAACACATTTTTTTGTCCCACATGTCCCCTTGTTGGAAAAAATGGACAAGGGGACATCAGACCTCTAAAATGCTACCATGTGTCCATTCATCATGAAAAAGTGCTAAAATTGAGTTATCATGAGTTGAAAGCATGATTCTAACACCTCAAGTGATGACTTAAGTGAGGCAAATGTTTTTCTCCACAATTCACTTCCCTGGCCAACATGTCACATGAGTGGAAACATGTTTATAGTATGTGGACACCTCTTTACTCGATTTCTTCTCATGGAAATGTAGTGCCCCGCCTCGGGGCAACGAAAACAACCATATAATACTAAAAATTTGGGGTAATTTGTTTTTAAGTGCTTAATTAATACTAATCCATCTCTTAAACCCATCCTTGATAATAACTAATTTTATACTATTTTAATTTACCTAATTAAATTAATTACTAGCCTAAACCCAACTTTAATTATTTACTTATATTTTTTTTATTATTGGCAAATAGTTTTTTGAAAGGGACTATACCCTTGAGTACAACAGAGGGCCTAGGAGCCAGAATAGGAATGAAAATCAGAGAAAAAAGGATCAGAATCCAAGTATGACAATGAAGCCCAAAGTAGCCAAAAAATAGCTACCCAAACAAGACAAAACAGCAAAAACTCTGCACAAAAGCAGCAAAGAAACCGCAAAAAAAAGCAAAAAAACAAACAAGAGCAGCTAAAGCACCTACAACTACTTCTTGGCAGCTTTTTCGATGCTGGTTTTGATGTTCTTCTAGGATCAGAACATTCCCAAAGTTGTCATGTGGGCAGCATCAGTCTTATCCAGCTGATCAATGGTCCTTTTTCTTTCCTTATCATTGCCCCAAAGTGTTGCCGGAACTCCGCTAAGATTGGAGACACTTCTGACATGTTGTTCAATGAATTCCTCAATCGCACTAAGAATGGCCATATTGTAGTCATAACAAGTTTTGGCCTTTCCTAAACGGGAGTCTAAGGAGTTTAGCTTCTTGTAGATATCTTCAATCTGGCTGTTATCAATATCCACCTCCTCCTCCTTCTTCCTCTTTCCTTTTTGTTTTGCCAAGTTCTTAACCTCATCCTTCAACAGCTTCATTTCAGCTTCTAAGGCATCTAGCCTTTTTGTAGAGCTCTCCATATGCACATCTCGGGGACTAGCACTGCTAATATTCAGGAGGTCATGTGCAATTTCAATTTCATGAGGGCCCTTCCCCGCAGCAAGAGTATCGAGGTTAAGCCTTCTAGATGCCCTGGTGACTGGTCTGGCCGAGGTGGAAGCGAGGTGGGGGGCGGGAGCAGCAGCAGGGGGAATGGAAGAAGAAGCATGGACGGCCGGCAGGGGGTGACAGCAGCGGTGGTGGGGGTAGAGAATGGAGAAAAGTGGCTAGCAGCAGCAGAACCCGACATAGGGGGAACATAGCTAGGAGAGGAAGGGAGACCAGAATACCTAAGAAGACAAAATTTATGTAGCAGCAAAATAAGCCCTTGGTGTAAAGGAACCACCCAGGTATGCTTTTGAAACTCCAAAATGGAGCGCTCAAGAGAGTTCAGCAAATAATGGGGGAAACAAACCCGGTGATTCCTACGGAAGTGGTTGAGAAAGATAAGGTGCTTAGCAGGAACGGTGACAAACCTCCCTTCCAAAGAAATGAATCGTATCATCATGCGAGTAACCTCATCATAAGGCGGAGGGATCGAGCTAACAAGCAGGCTCATGGTAATATAGATCATCTTCTTATATCCCTCCACAAATCTCCTCTCTTCAACATCTCTGTCGACCCTTTTGTTAAAAAATGGTAGCCCTCCATGCTAAGACCGGTCGCTTCAGCAATAAGCTCCTCATTGACCAAGATCTTCTGCCCCCCATATTCCACAGTCCACTCCTTCCAATCCTTTGCAAAACGCACTAAGATGCTTTGATCATGTCCCTGAACCTTCTCCATGAAGTTGGTGATGCCGCCCTTGCTAAGTATATTCCATAACTCAACATTATCCTTCCAGTCCGGATCCGCACTAGGCTCAATTTGGCAAGGGGGACCCCCCATCTTCACTGTACTTAATTGTTTGCAACAAATTCCAAAATCCTTGAGAGCACTGAAGCCAGTCTATTTTTTACTGTTGTAATCCGCACAATGTTGAAAATGAGAGCTGTTTCTATTCCCACGAACGTCCGCGTGTCTGCTGATCTGAGCCTGCGGAAATCTGCATGTGGGAATAATGGCCTTTTTGCTAGCCCACTCCCTATCATCAATTACCTTATTAATGTCTTCGGTATCCGTGGAGCCTTGTATACAAATTTTAGCAAGCACAGTGCTGCCCGCATGTGTGATTTTCATATCAAAGTAACTCCACTTGGACTTCCCCATATACTTCACACTATCTTGATTATTAGACAGGATTTGCATAATCATAGTTTTTAAGTCAACACGTGTGGGAGTTTTATTGATACTGATCCACACCCAATAATCATATCTCAACTCAAGAAATTGAGTGCATATAGAAATTCGCATGCATTCTGTTTTAAAGTTGCTTAGGGATGCTATTGTTATCCCAAACAATGTGATTAACATTAATGCCATAATTAGCCAGCGCATCTACCAATTTATTACCCTCCCGGTAAGTATGCATGATCCTGATGTTATTGAATGTTTGACAAATACTTATGGACTGTGAGATAAAATCTTTGATGCTCCAACTTGGAGATGAGCACTTTTTAAGGAGATTAATGATATTCAAGGAGTCCCCTTCAATAATGAGGTTTTGGATATTTTGAGTCTGAGAAATTCTCAAGCCCCATAAAGCAAATAATGCTTCGGAAAAATGATTGGTTTGGATTCCCATTTTCCCAGCATACGTAGTAATCAGACTACCTTTATGATCCCGTATCGCTCCTCCCCCTACCACAATCCCAGGGTTCCCCTTAGAGGCCCCATCAAAGTTCAACTTAAACCAATTAAAATCAAGAGGATGTCATTTAATCAAAGATCTATCAATGTTATTCCCGGGATTGCTACGATTATTGACAGTTCCAATTTGCCAATTGGATAAGATATATTCTTCATTCTCAGGATATCTCTTGTTCTTGGGGGGTTTAAATCTAGCAATGTTCTCTTTGATACCATTAAAGATTTTACCAATACTAAGTTTATAGTTTTACTTCTTATTTCTGAAGATAATATCATTTCTATCCTTCCATATCCTCCAGATTAAATGAGGGATAGCCAGCTTCCAGATCCTTTTGACAACACAATGCCTAAAGGGTGGATTCCATTGAGTCCAAAGCTGATTTAGATCCTTCGGCACCACCCATAAAGCTTCAAATTTAGAGAGGGAAAAACTCCATATTCTGGTAGCATACTCACAATGTATGAACAGAGGACTGATATCCTCAGAATATTTCTTACAAAGATGACACCTATTAGTCATTATAAATCCTCTTCTCATCAAGTTGTCAGTGGTAAGAATCTTGCCTCTGATAGCCAGCCAAAGGAAAAAATTTATTTTAGGAGTTAATTCAGTCATCCAAATCTTATTCCAATTGAACTCTGTTTGACTATTGTGGAAGAAATTATTATAACCAGTTTTGACAGAGTAATTCCCATCATTGGAATTATTCCATACCAGCTCATCCTTGGAATCTAGTTGACTTAAGGGAATAAGATCTAATTGATCTTGAAGGGAGGAAGTAATTTGCATCAGATCATTTCTCTCCATATAAAGTTCTTTCCAATTCTTGTTGGTACCTTTTTCCTCAATATAGTATTTGATTTTAATGCCATACTTGCTTACAAGACTGTCCTTAATAATCCCAAATCTATCCATAAGATTGCCATTAAACCAATTATCATCCCAGAAGTTAATGTCCCTACCATCCCCCACTTTCCATTTACTGCCCTGCTTAATGAAATTTCTGCTCTTAACCAGATTGTTCCAAAAGATGGAACCAAAGGGAAGGTGCTCATCTTGCAGGAAAGAGTACACAGATTGATGATTCAGGTATTTTGCTTTGATTAAATCAATCTAGGGTTGTTTCTCAAACAGCATTCTCCAGCCCATTTTAGCAATGAGGGCCTCATTCATTTTCTCAATATCTTTTATACCCACACCTCCCATAAACTTCGGGGTGCAAACCTTATCCCAAGCCACTAAGTGAAATTTGAACTTCTCTTCCATGCCTTGCCATAAAAAAAATTTCTAAATCCTTTCAATCTTATCTCTGAAGGAAGAGGGGATCTTGTAGAGCGACATGACATATATTAATTATTTACTTATATTAAAAGTTACTAGGGCCATAAATAATAAGTCTACACCCCTTCTATTTTATTCACCCTCTTCTTATTTACTTAACTCATCACACTTCCCTTTTTAATTTATTTAATTTACAATTCCCACAAAGAAAAAAGTCCCATATCCAAAAGTGTGCAGGGTTTATTTTGAGCCTTAGGATCATTCTAATCTTGACCCTAGATTTAAAACTTTACCCTAAAATTTTGCCATAATCCTCTCTTTTCCATTTCTTCTCTTTCTCTTTATTCTATTTCTCATTTTGTTTTGGTTTTGGCTTTTGAATGTGCAGGTTTTGGAGGATTTATGTAGTTTTGTTAATCCCGTATAAGATTTGATTTAGCAGTTCATGCAAGAAACAATAATGGTTCATTTATTTTATTTTTGAAACACATTTTTTTTGAAATGGACGGCGGGTTTGATACTAAACGCAGGGGGGGGAAGGTTGTTGCGGTGGAGGAAGCGTGGTGTGGAGGGTGCTACGTGGTGTGGAGGGAAGCGTGGACAGAGGGTCGTGGGGGTTGCTACGCAGGGGCGGCAGCGGCGTGGGCAGTAATGGCTGCAGCGTGGGGGAGCAGGGTGGCGGCGGCACTTGGAGTGGCCGCAAGGGAATTGGGACGGAGCAACGCAGGGGTGGGGAGGGTTCGGCCCTCCCCAACTCCATACTTTGTTTTTTTTTTAATTTTATTTTAAAAAAAAAATAACGTATATCATATATATTATATGATACATATACAATATATGTAATATATATAATAAGGTGTTTTATAATATATATTTATATATATAATATAACTATATAATATTTAATACGTTTTAAAATACGTTTTAAATATAAAAGATTATTTATATATATATATATATATATATATATATATATATATATATTCCATGACATGTATACTTTATTTTTTTAACTTTATAAATCTGCAACACATATTTGTTTTAGGAAAAACAATAAAACTAAGACTATTAATATATTTAATTTTGAATATGATATTTTCTTTTTTTTTGTACACAATGATAAAAAAAAGATTTCAACTTATAGATAACAAATTTTAATATAACTATTTGAAGCAAGAATGAACTTAAATTTTATTTTTTTAACTATTCACACTAAATATATTATCTACTTTGTGGTAAGGAAAGGCACAAGTATTTAAAAAGAGAGAAAAGTCTAATTGCTAATAAATTTTGCAAAGGAGCATACTATTCAAATCTAATTTTTGGTAAAATACATAAGGCTCTCAACAAAGAAATACTATTCCTTTTTGTAATAACATTTTTCCCATAAATAAACTTTCTTTTCAATGAAGTCTAAACAAATTTACATCCAAAATACCCACTCATTTCACAAAATGGCTTTTCAAATGAACTTATCCTCTCTTCAGAAAAAAAAAAAAGAGTTACATCAATATTTTTATAACAGAAAAGCATCTAATACAAGTTTTCTTATCAAGAAGTTCAAAACTCACTTTACATTGTTTCTTCAAGATATAAGGAACTACTCAAGAAAGGCACAATACAAGCTCCTTTACAAAGATAAAAGGGATTGCTCAACTTAATCTTTCTCAAGTTTAACAGTAATCTTCAAATACAAAAGGGAGGTTTTACAACAAATGAAGTTTCCACCAAGTCATACTTTAGAGGTTACAATACAAGAAATGTGTCAAAAATATTTGAGAGGACGATGAAACTCTCATTATCTCCAACTTCCAACTTTGAGATCCAACTTCCATGCCTTTAAGAAATCCAACCAAGGAGAAGAATCTTGTTTACCACCCAACCATAGGCATCATTACATGTCTTTCCCAAGGTTGGGATGCATGCTAGCCTCCCCCAAGCCCATGGGAAAGAGGACTACCATCCACAACTTGCACAAGAGTGAGGGTGAACAAACAAAGATACATTCACATGAAAAACAAAACAAGTATAAAACAAGACTCCAAACTTTACAAGGAGGAGAAACCATGTTCTACCTCAAAAGTGGGGAAGAGAAGAAAGGAGTTCTCCATGAGTTTTAGCCAATATTATTTGCACAAAACAAGATCTCCATACCCTCCTTATTACTTCAATTTCAATCAAACCCTCCTTATTCCTCCTCTATTTCACCAAATCCTTCTTGGAAGGATTTTCAAACCCCAAAGGGGTTTCCTTACCAAGAATGGGGAAGGAGGTCCAAGCCAAATGAACCAACTTCCCCACCTCAAACCATTTGAGGGGAATAACTAAATCCTACAAGGCTTTCCCATCAAGCCTATAAGAATTGAGAGGGAAGAAAATCCCTCTCTATTCCCCCACAACTCCAAAACTCCATCATGCCATATGATGGAGGGAGTAAACTCAAATAACAATAAATACAATCCACATACAACAACCATATTTCCAAGAAATCAAAACTAACAACTAGCATGACTACAACACATACAATAAAGCTTAAGAGCCTACCTCAAATAAAACTCTCCAAATATTTTTCCAACTTTAATCTTCTCCACTTCTTGACCCAAGTAAACTCTAGCTCCAAATCACCCAAGCATCCAAGCAAAAGCTCCCCCAAAAAAAAGTCCTCTTCTTTTCCCATGAAGGGGAATTTGAAGAGGAGCAAGCAAAAATCCTCACAAATGAGGGGGTTACATGTGTCACCCCTCTCCTCCTTCAAGGTCAAATATGCTAAAGATAAATGAGAGAAAGGGTTAAATGATTTTTAGCCCTATTCTCCCAAATTACTCTAAATGATAACAAAACAATTTTTGTGCAACTTTTAACAAGCACACTAATCCAAACCCCTTACATGGATGTAACCAAATGAGAGGTAAAAAGGGAGGGAAAAATCCCTCTAGCCTTGGAAATAAGTCCCCTACCTATTAGGTAGGGTCCAAGGGCTCATTTTTATGTTAAGGGAACTCCCAAACTAAAAAGGGGTCCCTAAAAATACCAAAAATAATCTCATTTCGAGTTTTGCATTTTTGGCACAAGGGTAGAGGGTGTGGGGACCACCCAAGGGTTCACATGTGACCCTAAACCCTTTTAATTAAGTACATCATTAAACAAAATCAAAACTTAATGAAAGTGGGATCATTAATTCCCAAAAACAAGTTTACAACACAACCAATTACCCTAAGCAAGATTAATAATTACAAGACATATAACATTACAAAAGAGGGTCACCCTTGGTGCCCCAAAACAATAATTCTAACGCTAAGGCCTCAAGCAATAAACATGGCTAGGACTTAGCCTGTGGGCTATTTGTGAAAATTTGTGTAGCTGGCCTGAATCCTACATTATCCTGTAACCTGTCACCTGCACACTCATTGCACACATTAATCGCACCTGTTCGATAAAATATAAATAAATGACTCAGTAAGATATCAATGAGTTCTAAACTAGCATATCATCTTTCTGGAAATCAAAATGCGACAACGTGATAACACAAATTCATCATAAGTTAGACATAATGATAAGGTGACATATCCCATAGAATTCCAACATGCAACTACTGAGTATCCATCAATATAATTAGGGTCCAAAGCAACATCATATCAAATTAGTATCCATGACATCATAAGAAAATGTTACAACATAGTGATCAAGCTAAATTGGCGCTATACGCCTATAATTCCATACATGCCTAATCAGATCAAATCTCCTAATGTAATGTCTAAAATATAACAAATCTCTATCAAAACATGTCTAATAGTAGGATGAACAACAAGTAACTGAGCTATAAAAGTGTGGGCACTACAGGAAATAGGTTTTTATAATATGTGCACAAAGTGAGTCGAGTCTACCATTTGAGGGGATAGAGTGATAAGGAGTAGAGAGATGAGCTAAGTCACACAGAACAAGTGAAATTTTTCAAGGGTCATGAAGAAACACCATTGTAATAGCTTTAGAATTTTTGTTTATTTTTGTACCAATCCCAATAATGGGAGTAGTATTTTTATATGTCATCTAAAATGATTTTCAAATTAATAAAAACATGTACACATGTTTTGATTTGTTATGTATTATAAGGCATTTCATGAGTCTGTATATTTGAGCATCTTTTGTTTCCTTTAAGTGATGTGAAGTTTGTAAAATATAATTTTGACACATCTAACACTCCTACAAATGTTAGTAAACAATCCAAAAGGCCCAAAAACCTTTAAAATGACTATATTCTTTCCCAAAATAGACATAAATTTTCGAATTTAAACCCTAAAAGATTTAGGTTAAATGTTGAAATCCTGAAAAATTCCTATATATTGACCAGATTAGATTACAAAAAACTATCTCCTAAAATGTGACTCATAGAGCTGTGAGACTAGTTTCATAAGGTGCAGAGTGACCCTAATTTCTTATATTTACTAAAATAAATTTAAATTATAAAAAATAATAAAGTATAAATAACAATAAATGAAAAGTTATAATGCATACGCGTTCCTTTAATTATGCATATAAACCAAGTTTTTCTAGGCTTGGGATTGTTTTGGTTTCCCAAGCCTAAGCCTTGGACCTGTTACAACACAACAACCTGCATGTTTTTGAAAAAAAATGCAAAAAAACACCTTTCACCATGATAAATCCTACAAAAACAATTGCAATCTTTCTAAAAATTTTGCCTACAACATCAAGAAAACTATCCTCTTTCTAAATATATTTTTTTTACTATTTTAAGGTTTTCATTTATATTTATTTCAAACTAAGTATTTTATAGCTTTTTTTAATGATTGTAAACATTTATCTTTTGTCATGTATCTTTTTTTTACTTCTCTAAATTGAAAAAAATATATATACAATCCCAAATTAGGACTAATTATATACATATTCAAAAAACATCTAATTTTTTATATTTTAATGAGGTAGTTAGGGGGGAACGATCGGCTATCCATTATTTTTTTATTTTCAAAATCATTTTACTTGAAAAATCATTAAGAAAATAAATACTCACTAAAAAATCTAAAAAACATTATATCCCAAACTAGATGCTCTTATCTATCTTTCTACTAAAAGGTTTTCAAAAAAACTAAATAGTTCTCAAAAATAGGGGGCACGACCGGCTATCTACTATGTTTTTTTACAAAAAACAGGAACACCTATTGACATTTTAGATTTTCAACCCACATACACTTAACGATTTTTTAAAAATATAGTAGTTTTGAAACTAGACTCGAAATGCTACAATTCATGTTCTTATAACATCTTCAAATTTTGAGTGTAAATATCTCAAATAACTCGTACAAGTTGAAGTTTTTAATTTTTCAAAAAAATAAAATTCCACTTAATACCCCCTTTTGGCCCCCATTTCCATGCACTTATCCATATTATTTATGGCTCTTGAATTAGTACACATATGTCACTCACCACCCTTTTTGGTATTAACACTTCCAGCATTGCATACAAGCTCAAAATCTCTCCGATGAGTCCATATTTAACAAATCATGGAGTTTATTTTGTATCTCTACATTATCTCGTGATTTCATCCTATAGTTTTTCTTATTTGGAAAACTTGATCTTGGAATTAAATCCAGGCAATGAATAATGTCTCTTACAGGTGGTAATCCTTGGGGTAACTCACTAGACACAACTTCCATTAACTCTTATAACAATCCTTTCACCTATGGTGATATTGTTTCTTCTCCTTTTATCACTACTTCCATACCTTAACTTTGTGTAATCCACTCTATTAACTCAAAACAAGCATTATCCTGGTTTACTTTTCCCAGGAAATTATTACCTAAAAGTAACAACATTTTTTGTATTTCTTCAATTTTTTCCCATGGCGGGTTTAGAGTATATTTATTTCCATCCTTCTCTATCAAATATTTTTTTGTATGGTAATCATGTTGTGCTTTACAGTCAAACTAAAAATTTCTACCAAGTAGCACATGACATGCATCCATAGGCATGATGTCGCACATCACTCTATCTTTATATCTCCTAATTTAAATTTGACCAGACATTGTTCCTTTACGAACATTCAGTGTCCCTCATGTAACCTTGAAACCTGGTAAGGGTTCATATTCTCAATCCTCTTCAACTATAATTTATATATAATTTATCCATCTAACATATTTTCATTTCTCCTACTATCCACTATCACCTTGCAGACTTTTCCTCCTAACTTACATGTCATCCTAGACATACTTATTATTTTTTATGGATAATCACTTCTCTTTCTAGTTTCAATAGTATACACTTGAATAATAACACTTCTCCCATATCTGGTTCTTCTTCATGACTCATTGATCCATCTACCTATCCTTACAAAATGTACCCACTTCACTTGCCACCATTCTAGGCATGATGTCACTTATATTCTCTATTCCCTATTTCTCCACACCTTTAACAAGTGCCACTGAATATTACAAATCCTCTACAACCTTTTCCTTTATGTTCATGACCAACTCCTTGATATGTTCCTTCACCTGTGTATTTTAACATGGCTCACTCTCATTTTTCACAAAAATATCTCTACCTTTACTCTACCTATAGCCCTATGTGGCCTTTCTCTTTCTTTAGGTAGTGCTCTCTTATTTGTACACTAATTTATCTTATGTATTTACATTATAATGATAATCTTATTTCATGTAACTAAATTATAACATATTGATATCATCCTAAATTTCTATGCATAATTGGCTATGTACCTTGATGTTTTCTCCACATGTCTCACTCTAATAGTGAGTTGGTAAAATTATTGTGTATTATCTCACACTAATATCTCTATTGTTTAATCCTTATAACATCCTAAACAAATTGAGTTGGTAATTTATGGGTAGAAACATCACCTTGAGATTTGCCACCAACTTGTCTCATGTTTTAATAATCTACTTGTCATGTTGCACTCAGTTGTTTTGAATATGTTCCTACTAAAGAGATGCATGAGCTTTCAACTTCATGTATGGATAATTAAAATTTATGGGATCTTCCATGTCTTCATATTCAAAATAATATTCCATCTTTGTTATGTAATCCACAATTTCTACTGGTTCCAAGCTACCATAATAAAAAGGGTTATCTAATTTAGGCTTACTCCCCATTGTACTAATTATGCAAAGAAATGTATCCTTAGGAACATTTTTCACTTCCTATTTTTCCATGTTTTCATTTTCATTATCATCACATTCTAGTTTTTTCATGGGTGCACCTTCACCATCACTATTTTCCTCCACAACAATACCTCATAATTGTGAGCTTCCATTACTTCCAAGTGAGCTTGTGTAGTTTGTATCATTTCAGCTAAGTCCTTATTCACATGCCCTGATTTTATCTTCCTACATACCTATGGTGTTTGATTTCAATGTTTGTTTCTTTTTATTTATTTAAATTCACTAAAATAATCTCCAAATTCCTCTACCTAATAAACCTCTTATTGGAAGATAACTATAATGACCTTCTACCCATAATCCACTCTGTAAAAAGCTAAAAAAGCTTACTATGCCACTTCCTCTCACACTTTCTCCCCAAAAATCACCTGCTAGAAGGTTCCTATAATGGTTTTCTACCCAGAGGCACACTTGCAAATGTGGAAAAATGCAATATTTTTTGTGCCTCTCCTCAACGAAATAAATCCCACTTTAATGCCAAGTAATGCATATGAGGTGAGGGAGTATAACGAAGGAAAACCTTAAACCTCACAACTTTCATAATGTACGTGAAACAATATTCAAAAAATAAAATCATACATCGAATAAAATATTGAATGAACATAGATAAATAAATGATAATTAATATTAATGATATCTAATTTAGAGAAATAACTACATGAAACCACCTGCCAACAATTCAACCTTCACTCTAAGGAATATTTCCTATTACACCATTACTATAATCAAAATTTAGTGATAAATTATCTCCTCTAATGTGAAATATTATCCATTCTTTCTGTTCAAAATGATCATGAAGATCGTATTTTACTCCACCCTTAATCAATGAGTTCTTTCTCGAAATTGAATATTCTCCTAAGGTAATTGGATCTACTTATATAGCCATTCATGCCACTTTATAAGACTCGTATTTCTATTAAATTCAAATGAAAGGACCCAAAATTGATCCAAATATAACCATTCATCCTTTCATTTAACATATTCCTTCAAGCACTAAATTATTTCAAATTCATAGATCAAACAAGATTACGTGGATAATGTTTGCACACTAGACGATTAGACAATAGACCAAACATTGAGTAGAGGAATTATGCACCCTAAAATCATTGCACAAAGAACTTACGCACTCCATATTATGTACAATAAGACTCCATCACTCTTTATAAATGTATTTATTTATTATGTGACCAAAGAAATAGTTTAAAATGCTCTATAGATTGAAAACATTTACTGAATCCACTATACAACTATTTATTGTTGACACAGGAATTCCTATGAACTCATACGGTCCTACATCAGTTGTTTAGGAACTAAATATTGTTTTCATTCAGTTCACAACTAATATAAAATTTTGGAGTCTTTAAATAGGAGAAAAATCCTTCATACAAATAAGGCTAAGCAACTAGAAAAATGGATAAAGCTTAAGTCTTAAGGGCATCTTGAAGGTTTGATCCTTAACAATAATTTTACACCAAATGATGACAATTCTTAAACTATTTTTATAGAAGACCCCTTTTAATGAATTAATTTTCCTATTAATATTCCCTAATACCTAAAAACCACCCCAAATTTATTTAAATGTTTTAGCAAACATAAAATCATTGTGATTCTTATTAAACAATAATAAATCATATATAGCATTACAATTCCACCACAAAAACGTCAAGATACATCCCACATTATTATAGCTTCACCATGAAAATTTGTCATTTTTAATAATGTATAGAGGGTTAACCCCAAGTGATGAATGAAATATTTTAATAACATCTGTGAGACCAATCCTTCACCCATTAAATCAATAACCTATCTAAATGAACATGTTTCCAATCTAACTGGACAACAATGATACTACGTAGACCCTAAATTTGTACAACCTAGTTTTATAGGAATGAAATATGTTTCCTAGAAAGTAAATGTAAATTTAATGCATAAAGGAGGATTTTTTAGGATTATTCTTGGATTTATGAAGTTCCTCTTGTTTTTTAAATCCTTGGAAGGAGGTGGGAGCCAATTTTAAGGAGAACATGGGGGAGAAATTTGAGGTCTAATAGATTAGAAATGTAATGGGTAGGACTTGGTACTGGATTCATTTGGATTCTCCATGTTTTGAAATGATGAGGAGGATTTAGTCTCTCAAATAGAAGTCGAAAAGATTTCATATTTCTATCATTTTGAAAAAATATGATTTGGTTTAGTCGAAGTCTGGAGGTGGAAATTATAACGTTAAATTGGGGTATCTAACAGAGTTGAATCCTAATGAAGAGGGTTTTCCATGGGGGAATTATGGTACAAACACCTCAAAATAAGGTAAACCTATTTTATTGGATTGTTTCTCAAAATACGGGTCTTACTATTGATAACCTTGTGAAGCATGGTCTAACCATACCTAATCGACATGTTTTTTGTGAAAAGGAGAGTGGTTCAATCAAATATATATATTTGTGGAGAGTCCTTTTGATCTTCAATTTTTTTTGCATTTCCAAAACTTATTTGGTTTAAATTGTGTGTTACCTAGCACAATTTTTTATTTGATTATTTAATAAAATTTATCTTTTTCTTCTCCTCCTCAAAATTTTTGGTGGATTTCTCTTCCCCACATTTTTTAGGGGGTATGGTGATGAAGACACACTTATACTTAGAGGGGTGTGAATTTGCATGATATACTCTTTTACTTAATTAAAAAATTAATATCGAAAATAACAAAAATCACACAAGATCCCATAATTATGAAACACAATATTTATGTGGAAACCCTTTCGGGAGAAAACCATAGAGAAAAAGATTGCTTGGATCTACTATCCAAATTCAGTCATAAAAATATTTCTTACAAAAAAATTTAGAAACCAACCTAATGGAAACACCAATCCCTGAAATTTGTAGGAACCAACCTACTAGAGACACCAATCCCCATAGCTAAGCACCAACTTAACAAGAGACACCAATCTGTTTTCTTAGGAGGCACCAACCTCCGAATAATATTCTTCAATGAATATCAATAACATAGACTTCTTCACAAATATTTTCTCTGTATTCCACCTTTAGAACTCAGCCTTCTAAATGATCTTCAATCTCATATATCTTATTTTTAATTCATTCCACACTTCACTCAGAAATTTTCTTTGAAAATGATCATCAATTCATTACATACTCTAGAAATATGCTTGAATGATTCTTAGTTCATTCCACACTCTCAATCATCTTTAATGATTTCTATTTCATTCCACTGATACTACTCTTAATGATCTCTCAACTGTTGCAATGTATTATGCCTCTAGTATGGATAAAGAAACAGAAGTATGTTTCTTGCTTAACCAAGATACTAACCTGTTTCCAAGAAAAAATACTCCTCCCCTTATTATTTTTCTATCATCAACACTTCCTACCCAATTTTCATTTATGCATGCTTTTAGAGTGAAATCTTCACCTCTTGAATACCACAAACCATAGTCCAAAGTGTCCTTTAGATATTTAAATATATTTTTAGCCACTTGCACATGAGTTTCTTTTGGTGTTACTTAGAAACATGCTATCATGCATATTTATTACATAATGGTTGGCCTTGATGTTGTCACATTTAGTAGGCTTCCAATCATTCACCTGTAAATTTTTTTATTTGCTTCAAGAGATTCATCATCCTTGCATAACTTACATCATGTGACTATGGGTGTGCTTACTTAATTGCAATCTTCCATCCTAAATTTTTTTATCGTCTCCTTGATATACTTCATTCTTGACATAAATGTTTTTGTCCACAACTCCTCTTTTGAAACCTTGTTGTTGCAGATACTTATCAAGTCTTGAGTACCAGGCTCTGGAGACTTGTTTCATCACATAAAGTACTTTCTTCAACTTCCACACATAATATGTGTCTTTTAATAATAGGAAACATTCTCGTTGTTCAATGTATACCTCTTCTTCTAAATTTTCATTGAGAAAGGAAGACTTAACATCCATTTGATAGAATTTAAAGTTCTTGAAGAAGGCATATGCCAAAAACATTCTAATAGATTTTATAATTGCAAAAGGAGAAAAAAATTCTTCAAAATAAATACCTTCAACTTGAGAGTACCCCTTACAAACTAATCTTGCTTTATATCTTACCATTTGGCCATCTTCATCCAGCTTATTCCTAAAAACCCACTTGGTGCCAATCACAATTTTTTCTTTTAGTCTTGGGACAAATTCCTAAGTATCATTATTTTCGATTTGATTTATCTCTTCTTCCATAGCATCAATCCAATACTTTTCTTTGCTAGCTTCTACAAAGTCATTAGGCTCTATTTTAGACATTAAGGATAGGTTTGCATGTTCTGATGCAATTTTTAATATTCTTTTAGTTTGTACTCCAACATTTTTATCACCAAGAATTTGATTTTTTGAATGGTTTTTCTAGATAGATCTAGATGGTGCCTTTGTATCCTTGATCACACATTTGACTAACACTAAGAAGATTATGTTTTAAACCTTCAATATACAATACATTTTATGTTATTGTCTTTCCATTATCAATATTAAGAGTACCTCTTCCAATCATCCTTGATGTAGCATTATATCCCAACTTTATAGTGTTTCTACTTATTTCCTTCAGAGAGATAAACTTGCTTTTATCCCCAAGCATGTGGCTTGAGCAACCACTATCAATGTACCATTGATTTTATTCATTTTGAGCATGTATGGCAATTTGTATAAGCATAGATTTTTCCTTCTTCTGATCATCTTTATCTTGCTTCCTTTCCCAAACATTCTTAGATTTTTCTTTTTGTTTAGCAGGGGCATCCACTTTCTTATTCTGTTAGGGAAATTCTATAAAACCACTTCTATAAAAACAAGTTATATGACCAGATTTTTTGCCCTTATAACATACACTACCATTGTAATATGATAAAGGGGAAAATGAGTTATAGATTCTATTTGATAACCCATACGAACTTATGTTCTTGTTCCTACAATCTATTTCTTTATGACCAAAGTGATTACATGAAAAAAAAATAACCAAAGAAAGAGTTTTAAAACCTGATCATATGATGTTGCCTTGGGGGAAAAATATATTTTGATTTTATCCTTGTTGCATTTGGGAGGAATGATGGTATTTTTTGGAACATAATTCCCCTTCATCTTACTATTTTCATTCTTGAAGGGACCTTTGAGATCATCTGCATATATTTTTGGCTTTTCTTCATTTTCCTTCTTTGGTGGCACTCTGGGATCTTCTTTGGTATTCATTTGATCTTTTTTCTACCCAAGACCAGTCTTGATAAATGGTGATCTACGGTTATTTATAATATCATTTAAGAATTCAATACTCTTTTAAAACCTAAGGCTTTTGTTCAACTTAGTAGTTATTTTCTCTAGTTCCTTTCTTAAGGAAACAACTTCATAATCTAGCCTCTCACAATTTTCTTCTTTTGTTTTCAATTGGATTATCACTTCTTCCTCTATTATTTTTGCCTCTTCAAGTTAAATCTTTAGGTTGATGAATTATTATTTTAAATCACAATCCTCTTCTTCACATTTTTGAATCTATAACTTTTTTTTAGATTACTTTCTTAAGCTTCTTGATCTCATTTATGGCACAAATGAGTTCTTCTTATAGATCCACTTCCCCATCTGCTTTAACATTCTCTTCCTCTTTTGAATCCTTATGTTCTTTTGTTTTGTCTTCACTTTTCAAGATATCACTATTTAATTATATTTCCATAAATAGAATTTCTTATCCATCATTTTCTGAGATAATTTAATCGCTCTCCTCAGAGAAGATACTTTCCTTTTTGGAATAGAGGTTTTTCTTGTGCTCATGAATGTTCTTCCTTTTCTTAGGTTTTCCTTGTTTCTAGCTCTATTTATATTGATGGTGTTTGGTCCATTTCTTATTTTTATGATATTCTTCATCATCACTGTTATCCTTTTCTATATATGGACACTTAGAAGTAAAATTTCCTATTTTTCCATATGTAAAACATTTGAAGGGTATCTTACCTATGTATTTTCTTGGTCCTTTCTTAAGCTTTTTGACAAAATGAGCTTCCTCTGCATCTGATTCATTATTTGTGTTATAGCTTGATTCAGGCTCTTCATTATTCACCTCATTTAAGGATTTGAAGGTTGCCTCACGCTTAGAGGATTTTTCCTTTTTTCTCATTTCATATGTCTTTAGAATCCCATGTAGTCCATCCAGTGTTAGAGTATCTAGATAGTCCATTTATTCGATGACAGAAACTTTATAATCAAACATCAATGGAAGGGAGCTTAACACCTTTTTCACAATCATTATTTCTTTAACTTTTTCTCCAATACCTCTAATGGTGTTGGTTATTTCATCCACACATGAGAGATAGGCTACAATATTTTCTTCATCTTTCATCTTCAAACCCTCAAATTTTCTTCTGTGAGTTTGAAGCCTTACTTTCTTCACTTTTTCATCTCCTTCATAGATGTTTTTGATTTTTTCCTATATTTCTTCTCTGATTCACACTACATCACACTGAAAAACTTTGATTATGATAGACCATGTAAGATTTCATTCATAGCTTTTGCATTGTTTTCACTAGCCTTCTTTCTATCTGTATCCATCAAGGGAGTTGATGGAGTTGCATGACCATTCACAAATGATTTCCAAATATCAACGCCAAGAGACATTAGATAAGTTTGCATTCTTATGCTCTAGAATGCATAGTTTTATCCATAAAACAATGGATCTCTAATTGAGGAGAAACCTTCTTGACTAGCCATGTGTGCTCCTGAGATCTACCCTCCAACAGTTATACTATTTTTAAAAGAACCCGCTCTGATACTAATTGATGAACACACACTTATACTGAGAGGGGAGTGAATTTGTATAGGAAAATTGTATACTTATTTAAAAAATTAATATCCATAATGACATAAATCACACAAGATCCAGTGTGCACTCTGGTCTAAATCCACTACTCGATCACAAAACTCAAAAACAACTGACATCAGGTTGCACCAAAATAGCTCAACACAAGAATATTGTCAATGCAATTATGTCAAAAGTGCAAAAAAAACAAAAATAATTCAATCAATTGTTACAAATAGGTTTTTCGTGATCCAAGAACAACCACCAAGGAAACAAGGCAAGGACACAAGATCTAAAGAAATAAAAGTGCCACGATCCAAGAACAGCCAAGGAAATAAGGAAAGGACATAAGACCTGAAGAAGCAGGATCAACATCACACCATCCCATATTGTTGAATGGGTGGAGTGATGCTACAAATCTATATGAGTTATCAAAACAACTACCCAAACACTAACAAACTAATACTGGGATTCACCAGGATAGATCCCCCACAAGAGAGACTATCAACAAGCCAAAAAGTGTCAAAATGCATATACAAAAGCTCTCAACAAATAAGATAGGTATACTACACCTGAAAAATAAAATTACTCAAAATAAGGAGCATTACAATGCATATGGTATAGACAGTGAAGCAAGAATCTGAATGATGGAGGAGCCACAACTTTATATTACCACCACGAGTAATCAGAAATCTACCCCAAATCAACACATATGGATGAAGAATATGTCTGCATATGATTCGGTGTAAAATGCACGATGGATTCATGCATGTGTGTCAGGTTGATCATGTCAGACAGCTGAAATCTCGAGTTTCTCAAACCTGAGTGAAGGTGTAGAACTCATGTGTAGCTCATGATCCTCGAAAAGAGTCGAGTGTAAAAAAATAGGATCTCTATCAATGTGTGATCCTAGTGAAGTGTGTGTTCAAAAACCAATGTTGTGGCGAGAATGCCACTTAACAGAATGTATAGGGGAAGTAACACTCTATGAATGTCTGCCAATACCTTTGCTAGTGAAACCTATAAAATGGAGCATGCGAGAGTTGAATGCAGTGGTATGCTTCTCAAAAGAGTTATGTATGAGAGCAGAAGTGCGATACATAAAATGTGTTACTGCAATAGGCACAAATTCAGTAGAACATGCAATAACAAGCGTGATAAGCTCATGAGCATCAAAAGAAGAAGTAGGCTCATAAACTAACAAATCAAGTTCAGTGGGTGTAGGAGCAGCAACTACAAGTGAAATAGGAGCATGGAAATAAGAGTCCACAATATGAGGATGATGTTGTAAGTGAGCAAGTGTTTTATTCAGAGAGTGAATGAGGTCATATTTGTTGTGAATGAGGGTATGTACAAGTGAGTTTTACTTCTTAAGCAATTTTTTTTCATCTACAAACTTTATTATGTCCTCGTGAAGTCCACACACTCTGTAGAAAAACATCTCATTCTCATAATCCATGATAAATGCAAGAATGTAACACCCCAAAAATTTAGGACGTCGGGCTCAGTCAAAAATGCATCCACATGTGAGTACTACACCCCCTAAATGTTGGCACTTTATAAAATAGTTTGTTTTACAAATTAAATGACACTAATGGAAAGAGCATGAAAAAGCATACACTTTTGTAAAAAATGGCATTCAATTATGAGTTATCGATCAAACTTATGATAGATTTAGTTTCCCGTTAGTAATGGTCCATTTAAATTTTAAAATGCATTTTTTTACATTTTAAGAACATGTTTCTGTAAAAAAAAAAAGTAACAAATATTTCTAGGTCCCTCTTAAGCCCTCATGTGACCCCCCATATGACCAAGGGCTAAGGTGTTGTGTGAGCACTCTCCATTTTTTGCATAAATTTCCATTTTGGGGTGTGTCTCTTGTTCCCAAGAAATTTGCATCCAGTTTCCAGTTTTGGGAAAACTTTCCATTTTTTGAAACATGTGAATCTACCCCTAATTGTCATTTTTGGAAAGCCCGAGTGCAATGATGGTTTTTTACTCGCTACTTTGAAACTGCTTGTTGTCAATAAAATCCGTTGAAGACCCAAAAAAAATTCCACTTCTCCAAACAAAACCCAGAAATGGTTAAGCCCTCTAATGATCTCAAAGTCCATATTACAATATCACCTCACACATAGGTGTTACATTATTTTCCTCACGTGCCAAAAAAAATGTCCTATACCCGGATCTGTTCAACCTGCATAAAAATTAGAAACTATTGAGAAAAGAATTTTAAAAACCTAGAAAATGTTTTCATGGAATCCTTCAGCAACCTTTATAGTTTCCCATATGGATTTGTACGCAAATTTGTACCCTTAACCGGCTCTACAAAAAACAAACAGCTTCAAAACTTCTTGTTGTTACCAATGGTCAAGTTTACAGTCACTCTAGGGGTTTTTACATCTTCCAGATCCAATGGTGCCCTTTATTTCACACAAAAAATATGTTGCAGAAACATACTAAGCAATTCTTTATATATATAAAATATAAAACCCTCGCTTGTAAAGAACACTTGTAGATGGATGTCTACATCATCTACCGCTCTGATACCATGAAGGGAACAATAAGAATATTTCTCCAAGCCATGAAGATCTCATACGATAATAGCACACCACATTTAATAAACTTATTGAAATTCACCAGAATAACCTTACAAAAGTATTTGCAAACAAAAAGCTAAAATATCATAAATGGAAATCCATCATAATGCCATTAAATTAACTCAATAATCAAGATGTGCATATAGAAAGAGTGAAGTACAACTACTGCCTAGATCAGTGGTGCAGAAATCCCACTAACTAATACTAGTAGTTAAGCTAACTCCACAAGACTAGCAAACTAACTCCACATAACTAGTAAGCTAACTCAACACAACAAGTAAGCTAACTTCACACAACTAGTACGCCTAGGCAAGCTAACCCAAAAAGTGTAGTGATAATCCAAATGCAAGAATTATCCTTATAAACAAATAAAAGGATAAATAATAACCTACACTAACAATTAGTTTTGTTGATTTTCTTAGAATTTTATTTGACATATTTAATAAAGATATAAATTATATTTATTATGTTCTAGATTGTATCATCATTTTTTATGTTTCAGGATCCATTATCATCATTGTTAACCATAACATTATTGTGCATGTCATAATAAACATAATCATTCTAAGCATGATTATTAAAGAATACACATTCATATCATTTACATTTTATGATCTTATTTTGATTGTTTTAGACCTAATAACATAAAACAAATAAACTAGGAACTATTCATATTCAAAAAACAAGATAGTAAAGTAAACAAACTAAGTGTAGGAATGGGATAGATAACTACTAAGGGGAAAGTGGAATGAGTGTGAGTAGAAAAAACCTACATAAAAGTATACCTGAAATGATTGATAGAGACTCAAAATGCTTTAAAAGTGCTCATAAACAATTTATAAATAAACTCAATGAATTTGGTCATTTGAAAATGTACCTAAAACAAGTGTGTTGAGAGGACAATTACAAGCACCAAATATGCACCTACTCCATTGAATTTGACCTACATTGATTTTTTACAACTGAAGTTTGACCTATGCTCTACTTTTAAAAACCTTGTCTCTAATTTTTCGTGACAATGTTTGAAACTCTTGATATGGTTTCTCCCTAACAAACCCCAATCAAGAACTCGATAAACCATGAAAGAGAACATTTTATCCAAGTGAATAGATGGCTCCTCTTATAAGTGAATGAGGGCTAGATGATCTCTAGATGTTTCCTTATATAGGCATCTCCAAGTGAAAATCCTAGAAAATCCTACCCCATGATTCAAATATAGGTCGATCTCAAATTTGGAAGAGGGGGAAAAAATAGACTACCAATTATACATTGAGATAGTATCAGTGGCACAATTTTTTCCTTCTACCAAAAAGGACAGGAAATGCTTAGAATGGAGAAAAGTGAATCTACAAAGATGTCCTAATTATCCTATGCAAACTAGAAATAATTTTGATATTATCTAAAGATAATTGGTGGCAATAGAAGTAGTGTAGGATTGACTAAAAGGGAAGAAAATACCAAAAATATATATTTTTTAATTTTTTTATTTTATAGTTGAATGATGTACATAGACACTCGCACGCGTAGGGACGCGCACGCACACGTGTGTGTGTGTGTGTGTTAATATTTGTTCTAAATAGTTATTTAGTTTAAGGTGTAATGTACTTATACTCATGTGTGTGTGTGTGTAAATAAAATAAGGGCCAAAGGAAAATAAAGGGTTGGTCTCATCACCCATGTGATCAACTGTATAGTATGGGAGGCAACGTGTGTACAGTGTTACAACCCTTTATTTTTAATAAAAAGGGGAGTGAGATTATCAGTGTCTATCATGTTGGCCCATCCCACTCCATTATGATTTTTTAAAAATTAGTACATGGGGTAGGGATCGACCCCTCCTCACTTACTCTTTTTTTTCAAATGTTATTAATATTTTCTTATTACTATTATTATTTATATAATGAATAGCATGTGATCGGCTGGGAGAGTGGAAGCCTTCCCCACCCAAGTATATATGAATATTGTAACTGCCCTTTTTTCAATCAAATTGAATTTATAAATTTTCATTAAAATTTTAGTTGTAAATATGTATAATATATTTGTATATATAAACTTTTAAGGCTTAATTTCAGTAATGTCTATAATAAATATGTGTGTGTGTGTGTGGGTGTGTGTACATGTATGTGCATGCACACGTGTGTGTGTGTGTGTGTGTGTGTGTGTGTGTGTGTGCACACGTGTGTGTGTGTGTGTGCGTGCGTGCATGTGTGTGTGTTTGTTTATTTGAGCACGCAACGATATTTGGGTCAACCAAATACATAATTTTTACTATAATTGATTTATAAACTTTTCATAATACAACTCCTTTAAATAATGATATAAGATGTATGGAGCAACATCAACATAATATAACAATTGCTTCATTAAGAAGGTGTGTGTGTGTGTGTGTGTGTGTGTGTGTGTGTGTGTGTGTGTGTGTGTGCGTGTGTGCGTGTGTGCATGTGTGTGCGTGTGTGCATGTGTGCGTGTGTGCGTGCGTGTGTGCGTGTGGGCGTGTGCGCGTGTGCGCGTGTGCGTGCGCGCGCGCGCGCGCTGCGCGTGTGTGTGTGTGTGTGTGTGTGTGTGTGAGAGAGAGAGAGAGAGAGAGAGAGAAATGAGATAAAGGGTGTGAAATTGCAATATTACTTTCAACCAAACTTCCATTAATGATGAATCTAATTTACAACACTCCAATCATATAAGATAGTAGCTACGCCCATATCTCTCTTATTCAAGGAGTCCTAGTTAAATTGTTTATAATATCATTTACATTAATTTATTGTGCATTAACATGTAAAATATTTAATACATTGGATATCAAACGTTTTGACTAATAAAATAAAATATTTTTTTTGAAAAAATGAAAATCTTTTATGAAATGCGAAAAATATCATAGGATAAACCTTATTCGTGGCTTATTTTTTATTTATATATTTCAATAGAAAAATAAGACAATGTTCTCTCGTATTTAGAAACCAAATCAAATCACAATTTTCAATCACACTCCAAACACTAATTTTCCTCTTACATTCACTTCATCGTTTCACAATTATACTAAAAGGAAGGACTCCGACAACATTTACCTCCCAACCACACAATGAGGGCATGATTGCATCATCATTGTCTTGCTAAAATCCTCAACTCAAAACAGGACTCAAAATAAAACAACCAAAGCATGATAAGGGGGAAACACATACAACAGATGCTCACATACAACAAATCATGCAACCAACATACAACTAACATTTTATTGAAACAAAAGATGGGATGACCATCACTCTAAAAAGGGAAAGCAACACACACAACCAATCCAATAATGAGGCTTGTAATGGGAGGATACTACCATATATGCTACCCCTTTTCCATCCATGAATGAAGGATGACTAGCTTTTTTTTCCTTCATAAAACATACAAAACTATTCTCCTTTTCCCTCCACTATGATAAACATTTTCCCTACACTAAGACTAGTCAAACCTTCATTTGGTTCCTCCAAATAACAACACCTAAAATTTGTCCTTCCCTTCAAAAAACTCCATTTTCCCTACACAAATATGATAGGTCACATCCCCCACACACAAATAATCACTCTTGCGCGCCCCATAATGTGTGCAAATGCAACTTTTTACCATAATCATTCAATCAAGCACATGCTCAATGGAACAACCAAAAATACAACATACAATCAATTTAAGAGCGAGAGTGGCTCATATTTCTTACAAATAGAAATCATAGAGTGAGGCCTAGTTCTTACTCATGTTATCCAAGTCTTTTCATAAACTTCACACAATCACATCTCCAAGAAAGCTCTTCCCAAACCCAAATTTTAGAAAATGACTCTAATATTCAAATTGCATAACCCCCAGTACTCCATAAAACTTAAATATAAACTCAAATAATTGGGATCATCTAATGGGCTTGTGCCAAGTGGAAAGCTCCAACTCCAAGACCCACACAAACCCCAACCAAAAACATTTAAGACTCTTTACAAACCCAAATGGCCAACAACTTCTCTTACAAATTCAACCAATCACATATAATTTTCATACAAGATTATCACATATTATCTGTTTGAAAAACAAGCAATCTCCAAAAGTCAAATTTATAAATCCAAGGCAATCAATTTGAATCAAATCAACACCACTTCTAGTCAATTTTTTACACAAACTTAAATCTCTTACATGTACACTTGCAAGTCATCTCATCTACTTACACTAATTTAAGACATGGCGGATGGCATGCTTTTCTAGGCCAATTATGAGGTCCTTTTTTAGTCCTAAAGTGACCAAAAATGTCAAAAAAGTTCACCCACCGCATGGGTAGGTGTATAGGCATGTTTTGAGAGCATGGGACAAGAATTACTTATCACACACACTTTCAAAAATTGGCCCATAAGACAAACTCGAATTTTCTATAAAAATAAAGTGCCAACAATTAATACAAGCCATTTACATGCCAAAATAGAAAAAAAAAATCAATTCACTTAATAAATAATTTAATTAACTTTAAGTAATATTTACTAAATTAAGTAAAGAAAGATAAGGGTCTCATAAGAACGGGGGAAAACTCCATAAAACTTGGAAAGATCAAAATTAAGAAGTAACATTCTATCACATAGTCACCTAACAAATCTTAAGACTTGGGTGCTTTGGGTAAACCTATGTTGGCTAATGAATCCTTCATGAGTTGGTCCCTTTCATCCTCACTTTTTGTGTGACTATGTATTATCTCTTACATATGCTCTCCACTTGCACACTCAACACACAAATTATACTTGCTGGAAACAATCATGCTGAAATTTAATCCATCTATACATGAAAATATGAACTCATACATCCATGTACTACGCATTCAATTCAGGTTAGTTATGTATATATGTATATTACATATTTAACATCTATTCTAAAAATTTAAAATCAACAACAATAATTTCAACCATATTAGCAATCTAATCTATATAAATAATTGTCAAGACACCAAAATAGGATAATGGTGTCAATACAAATTGTTGAATCCAATACGTAAATCCATGCACCCAATCCTAATAGAAAAAGTACAATGAGTGAAATAAAATGAGATTAATAACCTAATTTAGTTTAAACAATACCAAAGAGGAGTGGGCATTACAATATCAGTGATAGAATTAGGACTCGTGTAGTTAAATTCATATTTTTGAACCACAACATCAACATGGTTCCATACCAATACCAAAATGATAAATCTCTGTATCAAATATTAGTACCCCAAGACACCAAAATAGGATAATGGTGTCAATACAAATTGTTGAATCCAATACGTAAATCCATGCACCCAATCCTAATATAAAAAGTACAATGAGTGAAAATAAAATGAGATTAATAACCTAATTTAGTTTAAACAATACCAAAGAGGAGTGGGCATTACAATATCAGTGATAGAATTAGGACTCGTGTAGTTAAATTCATATTTTTGAACCATCTCAATTTGAGAGAAGCCTATAGCTTCTTGCCCTTTGTGCTTAAAAAATGCATATAAAGGATCCTTCTTTTCATACAAGTATATGACAACAAAAAGATACACTAAGGGAAGACTTCATATTAGACATGATATGTTTGACTCCTCTTGTAATTATTTGGAGAGAGTAAGGATGTGTGTGGATTGATCTAATATGTGTCTAGATATCTCCTAAATAAACTTTAGGATGTTTATTTGTATACAGTTTTTTAGGATCATTTCCCATGCAAACTAGCCTCAAAACTAAGTGAAGGTCGACCACACAAACATGACCAAATGAAAAAGAGACTTAGAAAATATAGATGACAAGAAATTAATGTCATTAATGTTGATACCCTTATCAGACATTGTTTGTGTTCATGTGTTACCAATAATGATTAGGTGGATCTTTTAGTGGTTAGAGGGATCAAAAATAATAAGAAATAAAAATACATAAGTCTCCAAAGGTGTAATAATTGTCATGTGCATTTTAAAGATATATTCGAGTGTGAATGAGACATTTGGAGTGGAAAAATTATGTGAGGTCGACTGAAAAATGGAAAAAGTATGCCAAAAGGATCCTAATGTCCATTAATGGTCCAAGCTTCTTAAAAGGTGCTAAAAGTGTTGTTTCTACATTCCTTGTACCGAAATTGAGTGTTTACATACTCATATATTGTTTTATTTTGGTTGGATATAGGAGGAAGACATTTATACTACAACCTTCATTTTATTTCTATTTGGGAAATGGATTTCTATTCGACGCATTATTTAGCTTATTGATATTGAATATAATTAATATTTTATTTGTGAAATTTTTTATTTCTACTTGATGTGTGACCTATTTAATAGAAAACTTACTTGACATATTTTAGTATTCCATGTTGAATGATAATTTAAATTATTTAAATTTATTAGAGTTTCTGGGAGGATCTCCGATGATAAACGAATGAACGAGTGATTGTGGAAATCGAAATAACTAACAATAAGATACAATATGATCAAGAACTCACAAAGCAAGAATAGATCCAAATTAACACACTGCTCCATATCATAGAATGATGTAAGTGATGTACATGTATAAGAGAAGGGAAGTGCAACTACCACCTAGATCAGTGGTGAATAAATATCACTGACTGATACTAGAAGTAGAGTTGATTCTACACAACTAGTAAGCTAACACAACACAATTGGTATGCTAACTCAACACAACTGGTACACCTAACCAAGTATATCCCATGACTGTAGGAAAAATCCAAGTGAGGTGGAATATCCTAAGTAGGATAATACAAATAAAGTGAGGAAAATAAATCCTACACTAACACCCCCCATAAGTACATTTTAGGTGGGAAGTGAAAAAGGAAAATGGGTCCCGGAAACAAGGCCTGATGAGGTACCCACGTACAATGCATCTCTCAAAAAGATAGAGTAAAAGAAGAAAACCCAGTAGGAAAAAACTCATCCCCCAAAAGAGAGACAAGAAACTCACTCGAGAAAACTGGATAAGAATAAAAAGTGGAAGTGGGTCCCAGTAACTCAACCTAATGAGGTGCCCACGCACAATGATTATCCCCCATAGTAGAGAGAGAAATAAGTGAGAATAAGAAGGTACCATAAGAAGAGTGGCGATGATGTGGTCCTCCACGTAAAGAATGGAGAGAATCCACCTACACATAACAATGTTCCTACCCATAGGAAGGACAAAAAGGGAGTACTGAAAGTCATCCCACTCCACAAAGGAAGAAGAATCCTCTAGTACTTTGATCTCTGCATCTATTCTATAATTGAAAGGTGGAATAAGTTTGGTAAACGTGTGCACAAAAGACAATGGGAATATCACTACATTATATGTGCTAGAGAAAGAAAATGGTCGAGGGCCAATAACCATCACAAAGGGATCCATAAGAAGAGGTGGATCATGAAACATCTCTAAAATAGTGAAAGTGACAAATGTCCCAAGGCGGTCACTCCCAACGACAAAGATAAATGGCTCTTCCAGAATGTGTGATGGCTCAATCAGAGCATATTCTTGTAATGAAACACAAGTGGAATCTATAAATAGACAACTCGGGTTGGGTATATACTCGTCCCAATGGGGTTGCTCAATGAGAGAAATGTCTGACAAGAATGTATTAGCATCACATGAATTAGGAGGAGAAGACTGTTGCGAAGAGATGTTGGAATTCCAAGATGAAGCAATGTTACACTCAAAGGTAACAACCAGTGTATGTGGAGTTTCGTCAACTAAGCAATCAAGATGCAATAGAGCTTGAGAGGTAATGGTCACATTTGTCTCAAAGGAAGGTTCTCCAATAAAATATTGCTAAGGAGAGTGAATGGAAGCATGAACATGGAGGACAATGAGCTCTGTGGAGGAAACAGTAGGGAGATTGTGCTCAATAGCAAGATCCTATGGTGAATGGTCAACATGGGACTCATGAGCAACAACATGTGCAGAGGAACACTCAGCAATGAGAATGATGTGAAAAGGGGGAGAATACATGGTGGCATACAGTGGTCTAGGGAAGCGTCGCTCTCAAATGGTGAAACAAGGTCGTCATGTAGTTGTCAAATAATGGTCGAGGAAGTGAAAGGGCACTCAGTGTGCTCAAAAAAAATGCAATATATCCCATGATACAATAAGACTAAGAAGGCCATAGATCCCATCATTGTGGTTAAACTACTCATCCTTTTGTAGAGGCTCATCAGGCTCAAGAATAAGACCATGGAGGTAGGGCAGCAAACTGTGCGTAGTGCAATGATTGGTAATTCCTACCTTCCAAGATAGAAAGTTCTCAGAGTTGAGCATAACAATAGAATGGTGAAACTCCATAATGCAGATAAACCCATAAATATCCCAGATGGCACTTTATAACTTAGTGCAAAAAGTACAAGTTCCCATAGACTTTTACAAGAACCCCCCCAAAAAGTGACACTTTATAAATTAGTGTGTTTATAAAAATAAATTAAACCATCATGAAAAAGAGAAAACATGCACTTTTGACCAAAACATTGCTTGAATATAAGCCACCGATCAAAAGTTATAGCAAATACAATTTCCTGTAAATAATGGCTTGTTTAATTAAAACTTTATAAACTGATACAAAAAATGCCAAAAATTAAGGGAAATGGTTTCATGTGTATACTCGTTGGAGCCGAGACGAGATGATGAACATCAAGGGTTGAGCTTGTAAGGGGAAATTGGCCTCTTGCTAACCCGGGCCTCACCCTTCGTCTTCGTCGAGTGAAGATACAAGGATTAAAAACATGCAAAACAATAATAGTGCCTTTTCCAATGCCAATGATTTGTTTCAATACCCCAAAAAAATATATATAGTGCCCCTCCTTTACAAGACACGAGCTCAAGACCAAAATTTTCTAGCATCGAATAACCACTTTAAACCTCTAGAAATAAACTAAGAAGAATTAAGGAGTCTTAGGTCATGGTCCCATGGAGGGGCTTGGGCTCCTATTTTCTTGCAGCAGAAGGCCCCATGCTTATTTTTAAAGTCATCTACGGGAAATAATAGAATCTAGGCCTAAAAAATAGGAGCTCCACTTTTTTAGCCCCCTAAACTTAAGAGGTGACTTGAGAGGGGGACTGGGAGTTTCACCCTACAGTTTAGGGTTGATAGAATCTAATATGCATTCCCGCCATTATTTTTTGATGATTTTAGAGAGAAATATGATTTAATTTTCCTACAAATAACCATAAATATCCAATGGGATCCTATAATATCTCAGCAGGTATTATTGAGGAAACTAATAAAAAATCATGGGACCTTAAAACTGCTAAGATGCTCCTAAATTTTCTCAACAACACCCGCTGAGATATTTAAGGAGCTCCCCTTCCATGGGACCATGCCCTTAGTTTTGAAATTCAAAAAGTGGGAAAAGTAGTTTAGGGCACGAGACCATAAGGAGTAGGGACTAAGCATAGGAGGCTAAACCTAAGAGCCACAGAGGTAACCAGAAAGGTCTGATTCATCGATGCAATGAGCCAAGACCAGACTGAGACATGTTGGATCCACCCACCAACCACAGAGTTGTTGGTAGTTGATTGGAGGTCTACTTGCAAATGGAGGAGACAGAGCTCCAAAAAGCATAGCCAGGTACATGAGCAACCAGAGGTGACCGAGCTAGGGAAAATCCTGCAAGTGAACAGGGGGTGGCCGAGTTGCAGGAGCTAAAGCAGATAATGGAGGTCAAGTACGAGATCGTGAAAGGAGTACGTATGGATCTGTGTAAGATTCGCTAAATTGAAATCATCGTGGAGCCAAAATAAAGGCTTATCACGTCAATGTTCTGAGTTAGATATGAACACATTGTCATTCCAAGTCAACTAGGGGTAGGCAGGCAAGCCAATGAAATCCAACCCAACACATTAATGAGCTGAGACTATGATGAAACCTATATTACAATAAACCAAGGCACCACACAAATTTCTCGAAAAACTCCAAAAAAAATTCAAATCACTAGGTGTTTTGGAATATTTTTGTAAACCCCTAAAAAATTTTATAACCCTCAACTTGTCAATCTGCAAACACCAAAACTTAACAAGACAAATTCAAATCTATTTGCACATGAACTGTTAGTCTCATAGATGAAGTATCTGAAAACTACAACCAACTAAAAATGGAAAACATTTTCACCGAAATGGATCTGATACCATATTAGAGTTTTCGGGAGGATCTATGATGAAAAACGAATGCACGAGTGATTACAGAAATCAAAATAACTAATAATAAGATGCAATGTGATCAAGAACTCACAAGGCAAGAATGGCTCCAAATCAACACACTACTCCATATCATTGAATGATGTAAGTGATGTACATGTATAAGAGGAGGAAAGTGCAACTACCACCTAGATTAGTGGTAACTCTCACTAACTGATGCAGGAAGTAAAATTGACTCCACACAACTAGTAAGCTAACGCAGCACAATTGGTAAGCTAACTCAACACAACTGGTACACCTAAGAAAGAATATCTTATGTAGGGGCATCATTAAATGAAGCATTAAAGTCTCAAGTTTTTTCCACCTTGTCATGTTTATAAGCTATTAAAGTGTCTAAGATGTCTTAATGAGGCATAGGAGTCATTTAGAGTTCATGAGAAGCCTAAGACATTTGAATTTTCCTCACATTATGTTTTCCCTCCAAAAGGGGATTTGAATTAGTAATGTTTGTAAGGGTTGGGAAAGTGACTTATTAAGGATTTTCAGAGAGGATGAAATGTTAGTATGAGTAAGTGAATCTAGGCATGACATTAGTGAGTCATAGAGGTGAAAGAGTCATAAAAGTGTCAAAAATGATGTAAAAAAGTTATTTTTAGCTATGTGTGGGAATATGAGCTTAAGAGAATTAGTTAGGGTATGGGAGAAGGGGTAAAAAGCTTTAATGAAGGTGGTGAGGCCTCATTCCTCGAGGATGGAGGATTAAGAATGGAGATAAACTATGAAATTTTGTATGAAAGAAAATATGGTTAGATTGGCATAACTTTGTCTTTTTGGTTGAATCTCTTGTCTTTACTATTGAAAACCCGAGTTTTGAGCACATGTGGTTTGGAAAACTAATTAATGGTCTGTGTGAACCTTGGTGGAGCATGCTTATGATGGATTCATTGCATTAGATCCTTGAATGTGCTTCTTCTTGATTGATAAAGCTAAATTTGTGAAGGATTAACACTTTGTCCTAGTATAATAAGACTGTAATATTGAATTTGCAAGAGTTGGTGTGAGTTTTGGTTCTTTTTTTATTAACTAACATTATAGAGGAGTTATAAAGTTATTTGAAAGTTTGGAGCGAAAAAACCTTGTTACATTTCATTGCATAGTAGGGAATTCTATGAAACTGGTCTGAGAATTTAGAATTGTGCATGATTTGTCCTGAAGACTATGTGTGCCATTAGGAATTGACCAAATAATGATGTGCATGTACGTGAAATTCATGAAAGAAGGTTGCATGAGTGAAGTCTAGTACATGAATGAGGTCTTCAAAGAAAAGTTGATCTTCAAAACCTAAGTTTGAAATGTGAGGGTTTTTTACCCTATCCTTAAACGTGCATACAAGGTCAGATTTTGAATGTAAATGATATTATCTCCATTATTGGCCTTTACTGTCAACTCACAACTGTGGAGAGAAGAAAAATAGACTTGAGTATGAAATTGGAAGCTTTGGAAACCAACAACAAGGAAGTTCTAAGGAAATAATTTCTTTTGGGCTAGTAACAGGGTAAGAGCTGGGGTTTTGTGATATGACCTCTAAATTGAATAATCTTGACTTAAATTTGGTAAGTTAGCATGGTGATAGAGTATAGAAGATTATTTATGTAATATTTGAGTTTTTCATTGGGTAAATCCCGAGATAACTGTGACACTCTAGAGGTGGAGGTCTGATACAATTGAAAGACCTAATTTTCAAGGTCATTTTGGTAAGGAAGTAGGTTATCTACTTGGAGAAAATATCTGAAACTTTAGAGACATTTCAATCTTGCAAATGGGTATTTAAAAATGTATAAAGTGTGTCTTTTAGCCTCTTTAATCAACTTCTATACCTGAAAACCTCACTATGTAGGGCTAATTGTAGCTAGTAAACTAGGAGAACAAATTTGGGGTTTAAGAGAGAAGTTGATTAAGACCAGTCATGTTATTTGTCACACATCACCATGATTTTAAAGGGTGTCTAAAGGTGCTTTCACTTTGTAGTGGGTTTTCTTAGATGCGTCTATTCATGAACCAAGCAGAGGAATGGTTCTAGAGAGGCCAATATGGACGTTTTGAATGAAATCAAAGAAGATTGATGTTGTTATCTCCTTGCAAGGAGTTTTGTCAGTTTGAATAACATTGTGTGGAGTGTGTAACCAGGTATGAGGGTATGAAGGTACTAATTGGGAGATAAAGGCCTAAAGTTGCTTGTTTTTTAGAAAGAATTAATGAAGAAGTGTAAAGGACTAGTTCAAGAAAAGGTAAGAATGAGTGGAGTTGTATGAAAAGTAGTTGCTCTCATAGACCATTTGACATTTCTAGAGCTTGGTGAACAGGTTTTTGAGTTTGATAAAGCCATCTAAGTGGAAAAAGACATATATTACAAGTTTGAACCTCTAAGGCTAAGATAAATACCTCCAAAAAAGGGTAGACATTTGAATGAAGGCAATCTTATCTTAATTAGTGCATGAAACTTTTTTAGGAGCTCTGCATCAATATCCCATGAGTGTAGGAAAACTCCAAGTGAGGTGGAATATCCTGAGTAGGATAATACAAATAAAGTGAAGAAAATAAATCCTACACTAATAAAACTATCATGGTATTTTTCAAATTTGTTATGCATTATTATACCATAGAGGTATTGTGATCATCTCTAATTTAAGTGGAAATAAAACGACACGTACTAAAACTAAAATGTATTAAATGGAGTTGTATGGTTTCATGACAGATTATTAGGGATTATGCTTCAACCATTATAGAAATTGAATAGTTGAATAATCAGTTCCTTTTGAAATTAGTTTTCCATTCACAATGAGTATGACATACCTCAAAACATAGTGTGCACAGTCAAATCCATATGACCTACCCAAAATAGAAAATAATAACTAAGTTGAAAATGAGATATCAAAAATATTAATTATTTTTATGTTCAAAAATTTGGATTTGAAATGATAAGTATGAAAAATTGGAATAAGACACAAGTGAATATTACATGTTAAAATAGATCATTTATGAAGACTATATTTTCGTAAAGATTAATGAAAAAGAAAATATTGAGGGAAGGCATTGGAAATAGAAAAGAGTTAACAAAAATCTTAAGAAAAAGAATATGATTCTCTATAAAATGTTAGAATTAGCTAACTTGAAAAATGTCAAAAATTAGGTAGTCCAAAAAAGTTGTAGATAAGACATATCCATAATCATTAATTGAGAACACGTCAAGTTCTAAATGAAGGGAGTTAGAAAATGTCAGAACCCAATCATGACATAAAGTGTCCATATAGATTTTGGGAGTCAAGAAAAGCTATATAAGACCATAAGTTCATAAGAGAAAGGGTTACATGGTAGCGAGAGGAGAGACACGATTCATATTAGAAGAAGGCAACATATGGAAAGCAAGATGGGTTGTGTGATAAATTGTGGTGCTCTGCCTGAGAAAGATTGAAAGTTATCTTCCTCATCTAAACTTTCTTTTGTTACTGCATAATTTCACGTCATTTGCATGCTATGATTTCCATAATATTTTAAATGGATGTTGATGTAGTTTTACACTCTAAAGAATTGTTTGTTTCATTTTTATTTTTCTCATCCTTGTTCTTTTGTTTTCTATCCTTTGTATGCCTAATGTGGGGAGATAGAAAGAGGAAGAATATTTCCCACATGCAAACTTTGCAAACTAAATGTATCATTTACAACTATTAAGCCTAAAGGCCTCCATTGTGTGTTGAGAGACGGTTGAAAATCCATGCCAATACTTTTGGATGTCAGATATGGGAGGGGAACAAGTGAAGTTAGCATCCCTTTTTAACTTGAGTGTTGAGTGGTAACTCAACCTAGAGCCCATGGATATTGGATATGAAAGGGGGACATGTCATACTATAAGTGTTTCTTCTTACAATCAAATACTATTTTATTTTGGTTGGGTATGGGAGGAGCAAAAGCATAGGGCATATTTTGTTTTATTTTTATTTGGGAATTGGATTTCTATTTGACACACTATTTGGATTTTCAAACTCTTTTCTATTATATTGAATATCTATTTTGTTTTGCTTGTGAAAGCTTTGATTTACTTTTGCGAAAGATTTTGAAGCATGATACTTTGTGGATACTTTATTTGACAAGATCTGTGATGTATTGCTTTCTAGACTTTGTACTATTTTTTCAATTTATCAATTTATGCCTTACACATATTCCCTTGAGCCTCAACCTGATGAAACCAACTAAGAAAATATGTCCATAAGGGTAGTGATTTTTTTAGAGTGTTAATAAAGGAAATGGTTTTTAAGAGTAAAAGCTAAGAAAGGGACATCAACAATTGGATATCAGATGGGTCAAGAATGATTTTATAAATAACATAGAGCAAAGATTTTCTCATTTCCTCTTGTGGACCCGTGTAGAGAGTTGAGATGGGGTGGAATGATTATGGATTTTAGGGTGTGGATATTATGAAAAGACATAATCGTCAACATGGCCAATGTATATGTTTTTAAAGGAAAATTCTAGTGTGTATCTTTTCTATCAGAGTGATATTTAGGTGTTTTAATTTGGTAGCATTATGAGGATGTAATCTTTGATCTACCCAAAGCAGATATGTTGATACCCATTTGTTGAATAAAACTTTCACATTGTATGTCAACTACTTAAACAGATTTCCAAAAGCACACTTTTGATTTATATAGTTCCCTCAAACACTTGAATATGTGGGAATAAGTTTTGATACACAATATCATTTGAAAAGATTTCCTTATCTTAAAAAGTAATTGGTTTCGTAGCATCTTTTAGATAACTAACCATTTCTAAAGTGGGATGGTTATCATTGGGTATAGTTTCCTTCAAAGCCTTCTAGATAATTCCCGTATGAATGGTTAATCACTTGAGTAACTCGAGGATAGATATTTTTGCTTGGATATTATGTAGTTGATCTATGATGTTGATATGTTCTTTGCATTTTTGAGTTTAGGAGCTTGTGGGAGATGCAGAGGAAAAGTTTTGTTGTTCACTCTTTTGGGGTGGACTGCAACATTTTGAGCTTTAGCCTTTCTTTGAATTGTATAGTTTACATCATAATGTGTCATCATGTATTTCTCAATTTCCAGGTTGGGTCTATTTTTCGCATGAGATCCTATGTTGGCATTTGAATCCCTAGAAAAGTTAGGACTTGAATTATGTGTGAATATAGTCACGAACACATGGATCGCTCAAACCATGGACATGTGAAACCCTACGATCAATATTGATTTGGAATATTATAAGGAATAACGTGGCTATGGTGTAAAATTTTGGTAAAGAATATATGGATGGAAACCATCCACAAGCATGAACCATTAATCTTTTTTAGAAATGATTACATAAGAAATCTATCATTAAGAAAGGGAGTATGACATGTAGCATAACATGATCACAAATCTAAATTATGCTCAATATTTCAACTATAGACCTTAGATTTAGGCATATGCAAGGATTTGAAATAGGATTTAAACATATAATGTTTTTTCTTGAGAGCATGGCAAATTATGTATGTTTAATAATAACCCTTGATATTGATATCAAATTGATAAGAGCTTGTCTCAAATTACTAATGGCTAAGGGAGTGGTGTCATCATTACAAGTGAAGTTTTCACGCGATTCAAACATATATGCAACAAAATAAGATATAATAGCAGAGGCCTAGGGTTTAGAATGATAAATCTAAAAATATAGATCAAAAACCCTAGGTATTGAACACAAACAAAGCATATGAAACATATAAATGGATTACAATTCAAGCAATCTTGTGAAAATATACAAATGGAACTTTGTATTTATTCAATTTTGGCATCATTAAAACATGAAAGCATACAACGGCTAAATCAAAACACATGAATCTCGTGAAAATATACAAATGAAACCTTGTATTTATTCAATTTTATTTTAAGAATTTTCATGGGTTTGAGATCAAGAAAATAAAGAATAAAATAGAGGTAAGGATTCAAACTTTGAAGCATAAAAATGAATTACACCCCAAGGGGATGAAGTAGTTGGGATTCACTGCAAAATGGAACCCAAAGAAGTTTACACAAAATAGGTCAACCAAAATGTCATGTAAATTAACATATTACATTCAATAGAGTTAACAATACATGCAAAATACAATAATTTACTTAATTAATAAATGGAACAAGAAAACAAAAAATGCAATGGTAGGAAGAGCATATCTTGTGTAAAACATTATAAAAGATCTATCACTAAAATGTAAATTTTGAAACACACCCACCAGCAATGTCATCTTCGAAATTGGATTTCATCAAAGATTGCCAAACTAAAAAGCACACCTCATAAAGTGTGCAAACTGAATTCTTTCCAAGTTGTTTGTGTACTAATACTTTTTGCCTCTTTATTCTCGATGTGTACGTTCTGAATCCCACATTCCTACAATAAACCAACTCCTAAAATGTGTCAGGAAAGACAAATAGGCCTTACATTAGTATTTGAGTTAACCACCATGTAGAACAAAAATTGTTGTCAACCTAAAAAGAAAGAATGTCTTCTGTGCATCATGAGTATGCTCAAAACTATAATTGTAATTGGTGATCAAATGAAACACGCATGTTTATTTATAAGTGGCTTTGAATTCAAAATTGGAAATATTGGCTAGCATCCCAACTTCCAACAACTAGAAACATGAAAGACAAAAAGTGTTGGATTGGCCCTCCAACAAAAGGGAATGGAGCAACCACCATGACTGGAAGCATAGTCTTACTAGAGTATCAAAGTCATACAAAGAGGTTTAGGTATTTGGGTCTCTTAAAAATCACCCAAAATATCAATGTTACATTATAAAGGCAGATTAGTTGTGCATTTTGAAAAAACAATACTTTGAAATGATACATATTTTCCATCGTGTAGCTAAACAATACATTACAAAGCATACTTAATGATAGCATTTTTTGGTGCATTTTTAACAATATAAATTTCAAAGGATTTCAAAATTAACCTTGATGTATTGCGCAAATATTTTTTGTAAATTTAAAGTCTTCCATGTTTGAATACTCACTAAAACTAAATTTTGTAGACCTAAGCTTTTTCATATAATGCCAGCTATAAATTTTGTAGAATATATAAAATTTTATGTCAAAGTAAAATATACTTGGATTTTGTCAATTTAAAACCCTTTTAAATAGATTTTTTTTTTAAATGTTGATTAAAACTTGCGTCAAACTAGAAATTACCTTCCGTATAAACTAGTATATAAATTACTGATATAAATTACTGATATAAGCTTTATTATGTACTAAAAATAAGCTTTATTTTTAAAATAATGTCAATTCCGTCGACAGACCTAACATTAAATTACAAGGCATTCCCACAGCACTTGACATTTTTGCCGCATTTTTAACAAGTGGATAGGCCATGTGTGACATTTTTATTGCACTTTTAAGCAGCTTTGAAGTAGACGTTTTAATGCATAATTTCGAAGGATTTCCCTACATAATTTAATTTAGAAATAGCCTCAAATCATGACCGAATTGGTTAATTTGATTACCGACCCAGACTAACTTGGAAAATATAATCTCTGAAAAAACAAACTTTATTCTGAAACTAGCCATTTGAAATTCATCTAAGCCACTGTAGGATTTCACGACCAGACCTCACCACAGAAAATATTGCATACGCATACTTACTCTAAGAATTTCCCTAGAGATTATACCATAGAATTAGCCGTGAACAATATATGGATCTCTCCGTGTTGGAGCATCAACTGACGTTCTTAGAATGAAATTTTTATAATCATCCCATGCTTTTACCATTTTGTAAGAGGTAAGGGAGTCAATAGTGGAATATGGACCAATAATGGTGAGGGTAAATGTAAATTCAAAAACTAGTACATGTACATTTCTCACTTAAAGTTTGAAAAAAAAAATAACAAATATAATGAATCACATCAAACAATCACTCAATCAAATGATGCCACATAAGTGAAAAAATATGTATGATATAATGTCCAACAAATGATCCACCTTAAATTTCTTTGTATGGAAAACTACTTGATTTAAATACCTTAAAAAACCATTTTCTATACATTATAAATGCTCAAAAGATAATATATACATTAAAAATAAAAAAATCTATTAAAAGATTTATTTATTTTAAAAAAAAATTGATATTTATATGAGAATTGTACAGCCCTCAACTTAGGGTGCACAACCACTGGCTCCTCTCCCTTGACGCTTACCCATCAAAACTCACAATTTCAAGGCACATGACCCCAAACACATTTTCTAATTGTTTGAAGTGGCTTCAAACATGACCAAAATGCTTTCACCAGTTCCACATTGCCCAAACTAGATATGTAGGCAAATACTTCAAAAAGTTTATATTATATTTCCCTATTTGTAATGTGAGCTCGTGTCCACAAATGAATATAATGAATTTGAGTTCCGTAGCATGAGAAAGACAAAGAAAAGCTTCTTTATGTATGCATAAAATATGAATCGAGTTCTGTAGCACGAGAAAGACGTAATCTCACATTGCTTACTCCATGAACAATGGCATACACCATAAGACAAACAGAGCTGCTTTATGTATGCACAAAATAATGGATGGAGTTCCGTAGCATGAGAAAAACAATAAGAGCTTCTTACAGCATGCACAAAAATCCAGTCATCTTAATCTCCCATTGCTTACTCCATAAATAATTTGCCATACAGCATACGACAAATAAAGACTAATAAAAGCTTCTTCTGAACAGAAAAGTTCTAATAACAACAGCACAATGAAATGTTACACCTGATCAATACAAACTGTCTTGCTAACATCAGTAGGTGACACTACTTCCTACTCATTTAACGTTCAATCTTGGTACTGTTTAAACAGGTGCAAAATTCCAACTTTAGATTATCAGTATGTGCAGACACATACTAACATCCATTACTTCAATGCCTTTAGCCAGCATTGCAATTTCAATTAGATCGAGCAGGCCCAAGCAAAGAGGAACCAAACCACCTCTATATCCTAGAAAACCCCAGACATCAAGCACAAGCCAAGAAAAATGCCTCATCTTCCGATCAATCTGTTCTTGCAGAGGGCATGAACTATCCTATTTAATCATTAATTAGCTTTCAATTACAACACCAAGCTACTGAATCCACAAATCAAGACCCTTCACACATGCAGCTGGTTATCATGTTCAATGACATTATAGGAGAGCCTTGGTACTACATAAGGCCCACCACATTGCAACGAAACAACAATATTGACACAATCAATGAGCTATAAGAAGAAATACAATATATAAACCAAAACATGATTAACCTCAGATATGCCCATAGATAAATATTAACCTCCTTTAGCCTTTTAACATGCACTATACAAACCAACTTTTTCAAGCTAATTCATCTTTTATCATCATTCGTCATCTGCAGGGAGCCATCCTTCATCAATCGGACACTCAGATTATTGAACCTTTCTCGTGAATAATGGCGGGAGGCTTTTCTCCAATCGGTACCAGTTTTCATCATGGCAACAAACTCTTCATAGCTGATGCGACCATCCTGAATACACAGAATATATAAGCTTCACTTACAAAAGACTAGTAAGTTCCTTTTAATATTCTAAAATATGTACTTGGGAAATCTGAAACAGAGCTAGAAAATGTATTTCAAGAGTCCAATTCAACAAGTAAAACATCTCTGATGATGAGATACTCCCAAGACATGCTCTAGCAAAAGGTGGGGAAAAGATGGCCTTACCTTGTCTGTATCCACTTCACGAACAATGTCATTCAGCACCTCTTCATCATCTTGACCAAGGCCATCAGCTAGACCTTCTTTAAGCTCGTCAATTTCGATATAGCCACTCCCATTTTTGTCAAAGAATGTAAAAGCTTTATGCAAATGCTCGTCATTGTCCATCCTTTGCAAATGAACTGAAACAGCAACAAACTCTCCAAAATCTAGCATGCCATTCTTATCAACATCCCCCTGAAATAAGACATCACCATGTTAGATTTTCATTTCACTTGTTTACTGCCCAAGAATGTAATTACAGCAACATTAAATTAAGATATACCAACACCTCTGATAAGAAATAACTGTCACCCTTACCTCAGTAGCCCATGTAATGCACTGAGGGCCATTTTATAATGGCAAATAAGTTTGCATCAAAATCAAAATAAAAATAGTATTGGAAAAAATAATTAATTAATTGAAGTACATAACAAGCTATTTTTTACAACAGATTTAAGTTTGTAGATGTCAAAGCCACATACACCTCTCCTTCACAGAAATCTGTGTTAAATCGAAGAAATTTCATCCCAAAAAAATAATCTTGGCATCTGCAATTTGTTCCTTGGTTTAGTATGCCTAAACTACTGCTTCTGTGATTATCATATTGAGCAAATTATTTTCTCCTTATAAATTTTAATCATGCCACAGAAAAAACCAATGCTTAAAGATTGCTTCAAAATCCATTTTTCTTGTTCTAATGTAATGCTGAAAGGCAACTTGTGCTCTCTACAAGTCCGGATATATTTTACCTATGGCCACAGGCTTGAAAGCTGCTAGCAAATTTCTGTGGTTAGGAGAACTTTGACATCCTTTTAACATTTTTTTGTCAATGTTCATACCGATCATTCTGTATGGGAAAAACATGCTATAAAGGCATATTAATTTGGATAGGTAAACAAAAATTGGTTAGCAAATTTCTGAGGTTAGCTATGGGCATAACTTGTACTGGGCCCAAGTCATGCAACTCATAGGTAGCCTTTACAGAGTGACAATATAGATAAGAGAGAAATAGTCAAAACGTACACAAACAAACATTCATAACAATGTGGAAACCAAACTTGAATTAAGCACCGAGCAGTCAAAGATAAACCAACAAATTCAAGGAAGACAACACTGCTGCTGATTTATATAGGCTTCTCATAAATACGGGGCACAATCACCATTACAAATGTGGAGTCTAGTTAATTAAGAGCAAGTTCGTAAAACTCACATTTCTTGCTATCATACACCTCTCATATAATCCACAGATTATTTGTGTGTATCTCAATTTCCAACATACAGAGCTATATATTTGAGTGCACAGAACTACAACCATATATGTTTATGAACTTCCATAGTCTCTAGCTGTTTCAGGAGTTCAATAGTTATAACAATCTATATGAATATGGCTATCCATTGTTTTAACATAGGGAGCACTTAAATAAATGTGCTTCGCAGGAAGCTGAACCGTCACTGTAAGTTAAATGGTATATACCTAAGATATCGATTCTCCTAGGTATGCAGCAGGACCCTGTCCCAGTACGTGTCCTGGGTAAGGATCCAGGTTCTTCATGGTTCTGCCCAGATTCGCCCAGATACTTTTGTAAAAGAACCCGGGCAAATCCAGGAAGCCCATGAAGAACTCTAGACAAAAAACATTCTTTATTTTCTTTTTCTTTTTTGCTAAAATATAAAAATACAGTAACAATAAAATATAGTAAAAAACACTTTTCAAACCCTAAAAGCTAAGTGAAACACGCAAAAAAATAATTTCCTATTTATTAGTCTACTATGCGTATATGCATACCATGTGGTTGGTGTCACTAATTTCCTATGTTGCCAGGATATGGGTACGAGTACGGGTTCGGTATGCAGATACGTCAATTTTAAAAAACCCTTGGGTGCGATACGTCTTGGATACGTCCCTATATATATATACTCATTTTACTCGTTTTTTAGTACATAAGAATACAAAACTAGAAAAATATAGTACGATCAATGTTCAAAACATTCAATATACTTAAGATTTTACATTTTCTATGATATATGAATATTATATTCCTTTCTGTTTCATCCACTTCCTTTGAGATTAATTTTTGTGTTGCAATGGTGGCCATAAAGGACCTATTTAATTAGGTTGACACTAACCTGCCAATGATAACTAAAGAGGACAGTCCAATGGTTGGTCCTTGCATTCATATTATCCAAAATCACCTTCTAATCATTTTCATCTACACCATGCATTCAACCTAGGGATCAATCCCAAAAAATCATAGCTTTGAAGGTATGCAATCTGGTAACTGTGGTTTTAGGTTTTCCTTTTTCCCCCTTTCTAAACTGTTTATAGTTATTATTATAGGCTCGACGGATACGGCTCGGGATGACTAGGTAGCCATATCTAGGTGTATCAGATATGCACCAGGTAAGGGCTCATATATGGATATCCAGCTGCTGTGTTGATAACATGAGTCATACTTAAAAACTGACTGAATCGCATATGCACGGGATATACTAAGGAAATGAAAAGAAGTGATCAAATGTTCCCGGAGGGTTAGATTATAGAGTATCAAATTGTAGATCCTCTCATTGAAACAAGAGAGTTGCACCAAACCAACTCAATAACAACCTAACCTTGGGGCATGTAATGATTTTCACATTTCATTGCTCAAAAAATGTGCAAAAAAGATTTACAATATAAACCTATCCAAATATTAACCAATAATCATGATGTCCAATAGAAATATTTTGGACCCCAATGAAGCAGCAGCATAGAAACCAAGTTAAAAAAAAATTAAAAAATTACATTTCTTAAACCCTTTTGCTGTCCAAACCTACGGGTTTGCCGTGGATACGTCCCAAGTACGTCGAAACATACCCGAGATGTACCCGGAATGTATTGGGACGTATCCACGGCGAATACGTACCCATACCCGCACGTATCCATCCTGGATACATATCAGGCAGTGTACGGAGGGTGAGGAACGAACCCTGGTAACATAGCTAATTTCCTATTTATTAGGCTAGAATTTCAATTATTTTTTATTTTTTATACAATTTTTAGACCACCAAACCAAAGCTGTAACCAAGGCCAAAAACAAATAGTCGTACCTGCGAATCCAATTCTTCAAACCTGAACCTGAACCGGACCCAAATCAACAACTTATTTACCTAAAATGAGCCAGCGGAAGAAGTGAGGTTTATAAATAATTACTAAATAAGTGTATCATGTTTATTCATCATGGGTATTCATTATCATAATATCACGTCATTGCTTTAATAATATTGCTTTATTCTATGCAATGTAGTACACCTGAGTTGACCTAACGGTGAGGAACTTGTGCTCTTGAAAGAGAGGTCACAAGTTTGAATCCTGCAAGGGGTAGGGTATATATGCCTCGTATTTGGAGCACAGTTAGGTGCCTCCTGCGTACTGGGAGTACAAGGTAGTTCCATATGCTGCCAGCCGCCTGCAGACCCAAAAACAGGCCGCCCAGCATCACGGACTATAAAACTATTATTGTTATTATTACCCCAGTCGGTGAGCTACTCCAAGATTTTAAAAGAGTCGGGTATCTTCCAGAATCACTGGGAGAAACAATTTCAGTAAGTCAGCACTAAAAGAACAGAAATAATGGATAGGTTATATAAATAATAATATCAATATGTGAAGAAAGAGAGCAAAAGATTAATGACTTGCTATATACAGCTGGGTACGGACATACAGAAAATACAAAAAAAATCCAAACTAGCAAAATTAAACACGAATAATAGTATGCATAGAATAAACAAAATAACCACAAAACACTACTGATGAATTGATAAATTAACAGAAAATTTTATGACAAATCAAAACATATTTTTATGAAATCAAAAAGAGAAAAATCAAAACACTAATATTTAGGTCATTTGTCATTTATAAAGTCGGATATTAAAAAAACAGTCTTCGAAAAAAAAAACATTCAAGTCTGGGAATGCCTCGGCCTGGCCGGGTACACCCAGGTTCGTCAAGGGGCCAGGACCTACTACATATTGTACCAGGACCTGTCCCTCAAAACTGCAGAACCTTACTTCTGAGGTTTTACCATGTTGTCATCTGAATCATCCCTGGGATCCAGATCACCTATACAATGCACACATGGAATATCTAAATGATGTTCAATATTGATTTTGTGAATATGGGCATGATGTGTATATCGAATACAGCCGCAAGAGACTTGCATCTTTCAAGAGGAGAAACGTGTACATCCAGCATATTTTTTAAACATTTCAACAAATCAAATCAGAATTAATGGTGCTTACAAATCTGGACAGTATAGGGGCATGGCACTAAGTATAAGTTGAAATAACTGTATAACAACAAATGCAACAATTTACTTCTGACAACTCCTTATGATGTATTTCACTCCAGATCTCTTGCCATGAGGCTCCTAATGAGGAAAAACAACTAAAATCTTACCTTTTATGAGTTCTGCACTGATGTTATTGATGAACAAGAGAAATAAGTCCACTTCATCAAAGTCAAAGAAAAATGCATTTCAATAAATACAAGAACTACGAACGTGACGAAATTAAATCCAAGCATAACGGTTGAAAGCAGGAAAAGGAAAAAACTTGTTTATATTGTGGCATAACAAGAAATGGTGAAAAGAGACACTTCAAGGAATTTGATGATAAAGAAGAGAGACTCAGAAGATCAGAAAGGCCGTCTAAGGAGACTCGACAATCCACGATGTATTAAGGTATTGCCTTTTTCATTACTTGCCAAGCTTTGCATGCTCCCATTTCCCTCCATGAAAGGGTTACACCACATCACATGGCTACAAATGATAAGGAGTGCCAAAAATAACAAAGTGTATTTTGCAAACCATTCTGCCCTACCAATTTGATATTCAACTATCAAATAATTCAAACCGGAAAGAAAGTTGGTTTTTATCTGTTAATTTTTAGGTGAAAGACATCAAAACAACTTCGATGTTGTAGCTTTTGGCCTAATTCATGCCAATGAAACGTTGTACAAGCTCATTAAATTTCATCATGCATCTTAGAAGGTATTCACTTGTGTTCAAAAATCTTACGAGGACAATGGGCCAAATTATAATACTCTTCCAAATGAAAAGATAGCCATCAAGCAGAGCTCTAAGAAACTTGAAAATGTGATGTTCTGGAAAATAGATTCATGTGCTGACAAATCCTCTAGTGATACATCAGAGGATGATTATTCTCTTAAGAGAGGTGATCCCTCATGCAATGAAGCTTCAATGGATGATGACACATAACATGATAACGCTACCATAGCTGATGATACCTCGCATAAGCGTGCTTCAATAGAAGATAGATGATTCCTTAAATGATCTGAATGGGCGTTCCTTAACTGGTCTGAATGGGCATTCCTCGCATAATCCTTCATGTTACTGATTTCTTGAATAGTGCTTCTTTAAATGACTGCTCAAATGATTATATACACGTGTGAATCACGAGCCTTCTTCGGATGCTGGTTCTCTAGATAGGGAAAGTTTTTCCAATATTATCACCTCAAGTAGTCGAACCTCACATAGAGTTTGGCTCTTTCGCATTATGCTCCTGCACAAGCTGTCAAATGGGACCATGGATCCAATATGTCTGAAATAGAAGTTGGTCAGATGATATTTCAAAAAAGGGGAGACAAGAGGCAGAGTTGGCAATCATGGGCAGGGTATTGTTAACCCTGTTGTTGTGAAAGAGTTAATAACCACTAAAGCCAACATTGGATATTTTGTGACACTCCCCGATAATGACAGCAGTAAGGAGAACCCTTTGGATCACACCTAGGAGTTTGTGACTTCCAAGGTGGTCTTCTAGAATGATAAGCATGAGGCAGCTTTCGAAGTGGACATTTCTAAGGATGAGAATAAGATGGCTTCCAAAAGCAACTCCCCAAAAAAATAAACCATAATTTAAGTAATCAAACCTATGTTTGTGCAAAATGCTTATTAGGATATTTAGCTACACCAAACAAGATTCAATAATTTGTGCTTACGCTTTGTATCCACCTTTTCATATATTGAGCTTGCTTAGCAAAGAACCATCCTTGATTGGCTTGTGGACAACTTTAATGCTTTGATATGAGATATCTTTTGGGGCATTGGCTTGATGGATGCATTGGATGCTTTAATGATTTATGAGTTCTCTAGTCTCTAGACTTCTTCATCAATTGCTCCTAACGGGTATATGCATTTGACCCTTCATTGGATATGCCATGAGTTCACTGATAAGGATTTTGGATAATTTTATCTTTCTCAACCACTTTATCCAAAGTAATGTGACCCTTTAGAAAGCTCAATATAGTGCTTATGTAATAACACAACCTTGTCGTGAATCTTGTTTCCCATCACCCAGCCTTCCTTTGACTTATTAAAAAAGGGTTTGTTAAAATCTTCCTACCTAACCTAACGCATTTTGATTTCTTGAGACGTGCATTAACTATTGAAAACATGAAGGCATGTATGCTTAAGAGACATATCCATCCTATTAAGCCACTATTCGTTTGCCCATATATCAATTGATTTCTTCTAATCACTTTTGATAAAAACCCACAAGCCACAGTTCCATAGTTCCACAATATTTCCTCCCCTTTTTGCCTCCAAAGGTTGTAATCAGGGGCCATAATATTAAATTTAGATTGATAGAAGCCCGTGATTGGAGACTAAAAAAGTGTATTGAGTTGGCACAATTTACAAATATTAACAGTACTTACAGATAGATCTTGAAAAACTAGGCAAAATCAACAAAAGATTGCTAAAAAAGGCTTTCAAATGCAAAGACTGTGGCCTTTGGAAATTTGACTATCAAAAGGCCAATTTTCCATCAAAATTCAAATGTTCCAGAAAATGACAAGAAAGCATATGGTCCTGCCACATGAATGCCTGTGGTTCACCAAATCTAAAATTTGCAGTTCGTCTCTTGGTGCTCTCTGATTTTCCTGCATTCTATAATATAGAAATGGAATTCATTTTTGGCTAGCCAGCATGACACATTGGTTGTAAAGAGCCAATCTTGAAGCATCATGACAGTTGAACAAAGCCAATTTAGAAGTACCACATCTGCCCGAATATGCAGTTGAACCTCCAAAGAAGACACCTCATTGTGCAGCCTATTCACACCACAGTGTTGGCCTGGTGCTGGGACCGCACAAACCACCCCACAACCAACTATAAGTTGCCACACATTTGCATCAAAGAGGCCCATCACAGTTGGGGTGGGTAATAAGATTCAATACCCGGACTTTTGTACACCACCACCGGTCAAAACCAATAGAAATGAGTTAATTTTGAAGGCTTGTTGCTTCCCCAATGGCCCATCCACCAGTGTGCCACTAGTCCAACACCCTAGTGCCACCATACCTCTGCCTGATTTCAGCTCAAGTGACACCCTCACAGTCACCTCCCACTCTAATCGCATCATGTCACTTGCCATGTGCAGAATGGCTAAAATATAGCGCCAAAATTCTGGTTTGTTTTTTTGCCCTAACTTGACCAAAAATGGGAAAACTTTGATTGTGAATTTGTAAGCTTTAACGATCAAACCAGCAAAAGTGCAAGATTTTGATCTCGCTTCCTCTCCAATCCACCCCTTAATTTTTTGTGTAGACTCGTAGAGTATCTGCATGCATTCCAAGGAGGTAGTAATTTAAGCAAAAGGGTTTTGGACTATGCCATGAGAACTATAAGGTTCTCAAGCCTTCACTAACACTGGTAAAATGTAACTGAATAATAATATATGGTGTCAACAATACAATAGTGGATCAATCTAAATGCCCAGCCCACGAAGGTCCTGGAAACACTAAGTCTTCAAACGATAGGTCCCTTACCATGATAAATGCCTCAAAGAACACAAACAAACCACCTCATATCACAAATTTCCATTTCACACGCAGGGGTTGCCCTCTATCACACCATGGTAAATTATACATTTATATCCATTTTCAGTCACAAATTGTATCACTATTTAAAACGGATAAACACATGCACATATTTAGTAAGGTACATATGCATGGCATTCATACATAATGTTCACTCTCTATAATCAATTTAATGATCTCTTTGGATTTACTCACTCCTTAATATACGCATTAGAGAGTAAGTCTAACAGCATTCACTATCACAGCCAACTTGGGCAATACACATTTAACTGTGAAATTATGAACATGAGAGGAGCATCAAAAAGACAAAAAGTAGAAGTGCATATGAAGAACTAAGCAAGAGCTTGAAGATGCAGTAGATAAGGATTGACGAAATATTCAAAAATTGATAAATGGGGATAAGAAATTTTGTATCCCAGAGGGTAAATAGTAATGCAAAAAAAAAAGACCGCATCTCAACTTCAAAAAGAAAAATAAGAAAACTTGAAGCGCAAAACAAATGGAGGAAGTACAGGAACCAGTTAACCAATTTACATTTGAGATTGAGGGAAAACGAAGAACTTGCAAGACAATTTATTAGACATGAAGCACATATGAGGAACTAAAAAAATACTAGACAATTTATAAAAAATATATTAAAGGTACATATGAAGAACCAAGCAAGAGGTTGAAAATGCTGGGTACATTTGACAGTTGAAGCATTTAAATCTAGAAAAATGGGGACAATATTTTTTGACTTCAACAAGGTAAATATTAGGTCACAAAAAAGATTACACCTCAACTTCAAAAAGATAACTACGAAAAGAAAGAAAAGGCACAAAACTAATAGTAGAAGAAGTACAAGAACAAGTGAGCATGTTTATAATAGAGATTAAAGGCAAATGAAGAAATTGGAAGACAACATATCAGACATACAACAAAATAAGAAACTCTGTAAATTGAGAGAAAATTTGATTTAAGATTTTAAAATAAAAAAATGTTACTGAAGAAAATCCATTAGCATGTCCAACCATATTGACATCCCCATCGTGAATGCTAGCGAGCAAGAGCAAGTGTATCCACATCCTCTTAAATATGGAAGTTCACAATGTAAAAAATACTAACAAAATGACTACCTTTTAAAAATGCATTGGCAAACATATAATCATGTTACATGGTATTATACAAAAGTCAAATTGGCCAAGAAATGTTTATAATTGGAACTGAGATAAATTCAGTCAAGCAGTCAGACGTTGTAAGAGTCATCTCCAAAAAAGATTGATTATGGATGGATTGATGATGAGAACGGTAAACATTAATGCAGAGTTGAAAAGGGCATACCGTTTTATCGTACTTGGTGCTGTCACACCAAAAGTTAAAGACTTTATCGATGCTTTTGGTCAAGGCTTCTCAAGCAGGTTGGACATTCCATACTCCTTGATATGCTATATACCCTAATATGAGGTAGAATAGAGAATAACAGGTTATAAATAATCAGTAAATATATGTATTTTTACTATTCGTCATATGCATCCAGTATCATATCAATTAACACTGACATCAGTAATGATCAAAATGGGAGCATCTCAATCCCTTTAATTTATTTAGGTCTATCATTAACTGTATCATTATGAGTATGTGACTGTCTGGGTTCATACCATTACTGAAAGTTAATTTCCTGAGTGACCATGCACGTTGCAGTGAGTGCCCAGCATTGAACATTTTGGCTGCAGTACTTGAACGGTGCCACTCTATTGGCACACAAGTGTGGTTGATATGCGTGCAGTGAGTATCCAACTTCAACGAGTTAAAAATATCATCATCCATGGCATCACTGTAACTCATGACATCACTATATAGCTTATTTTTTAAACCCTAATTTTCAAGGTTAAGCGTGCTATTTTCTCTCCAGGTCAATTAGGAAACTAATATTACACTAATTTTAATTAGGCCTATTAGTGCCACTTGTGCAATATTATGTATCAATTAACACTGACATCAGTAATGATCAAAATGGGAGCATTTAAAGCACATAGGTATTGGCAAAGGAGACCGGATGAAGTGCAAGGCAGACCTACAAACCTGTGCTGCTGACATTCATTAGCACCAAATACATCATCAGGAAGGGACTGTTTTGACGGCAGCTGACCAAATTTGACTGCTCTTTTACCATTATTGATTGTCAATCAACTGCTGAGTAAAGTGCATTGGCATTGGCAAGATGTGTGGTTGACAATTTAAGATTCTGTTTTATTGCACATTTAATGTCATTCTTCATTCTTATTCTAAGTCAATAAGAACATAAGTCAGACACTAGATTCTCTAATTGGGGATGGAGGAAATCAAATTTTTAGATCATAATTGACCCTACAAAGATAATTTCTTCCAAGACCCGTGAACCTCAACTTTCGTAAAATGCGAGTTTTCTAGGTTTTCTATGCCTCCCCAGATAGCAGGAGAGCTTAATTCAGTGACATCTGAACTTCTTCAAAAGTGATGCACAAAAAGCATAAGATTTGAATGGTGTGATAGACAACAACCTAAGTTATCGTATTCAAATTCGTGAACAACAAAAATTTATTTTAAAATGTTGTTAAAATAATCAGCCATAAAATTTGTGATCAAGTTCGACTACATGAAATATATATTTATAGATTAACATTCAAAAAGACATGTTTACCAAGAGATGGACAAGTACTAATACCAGTACAAAGAGATGGGGACAGATATGCCATTTTTCAAAAAAATAGGAGACAAGTACTCAGAGACAGCAAAAAATATTTATATAATTTTAATAAAACATATTCAAATATATAAGTGATTTTTAGTGATACAATATTATACGCCCTAATATTGCATAAGAAAAACATTAATAAATTTTTAAAGTAAAGATATTAGATGTTGACAAAAAATAAGGGCATTTATATTATTATTTATAGTTGATGTCTCGTCATATCTAGGGTCAAGAGCACAAATTTTTTAAGAACACTGAAATGCAAGTCTCGAGACAAGTACCATTCTTCGAGACGTATTTATTTGGTCAGAGACAAATCTCCGTGCAACACTCAAAAAGATACTTTTGTCAAAACAACTTTACAACTATATTAAAAAACTAAAACTATAAATTTTAGAAAACTTATAATTATATAAAATTATTAAAAAAAATACGATTATATAAAACTATTAAAAATTATAGTTTTATAAAATTATAGAATTTATAAAATACTAAAAAAATCATATTCTATAAAAGTTAAAGATTTATAACCATAAATAAGTTAAAAGTCTGAATTTCAAACACCTAAAATGATAAAAAAATCTCTATAAAACAATAATAAAATCTTAAAAAACAAACATTATAGTTTATACATATATGGAAGTTCAAAAATCCAACTCGTGGCTGCTCAAACACGTCGCGAAAAAAGATAATTTTGTCAAAACAACTTTACAACTATATTAAAAAACTAAAATTATAAATTTTAGAAAACTTAATATTATATAAAATTCTTTTTAAAATTACGATTGTATAAAATTATGGTTTTATAAAATTATAGAATTTATAAAATACTAAAAAAATTATATTCTATTAAAGTTACAAAATTAATAACCATAATAAAATAAGTTAAAAGTCTGAATTATAAAACACCTAAAATGATAAAATAATCTCTTTAAAATAATAATAAAATCTTAAAAACAAAAATTATTATTTATACATATATGGAAGTTCAAAAATCCAACTCATGGCTGCTCAAACACGTCACGATACTTCAATTTTGTTGCAGTTGGACTACTTCACGATTGCTTACAGTGATTTTTCTACACAGTTTTTTCTTCACAGTGATTCTGCTCACACATGTCCTCATAGACTCATGGTTTTTACTCACATCTGCAGGGTTTAACAATGCAAATGGAGGCTGCAAACACTCGGCAGAGGAAATAAACTAAACATAGACTAAGAATCCTGATATTCAACTATTTTATTCACAAATTTGAAATTTCAATTAATTCTTTCCCTTGTTTTGAGATACTACAAATTTTGAATTTTATGTTTGATATTTTGAGAACACAGTATTAGAATATAAGGCTTATAATTTAGCATTAAGTCAATATTAGTTAAGTATTAACTAGTAAAGAGTTGTAACCACTTCAACCATTTTGTAACCATTTCTTACATAATAAAATGATAGACACACATTGAATAATGTGTGCATTCCAATTCTCTTCAATCTTTCTCTCTCCACATATTTTAGCATTGTTATCAGATCCCTTGGTGTTTGAAGGGGTTTGCAAATCGAGGAGAAAGGGTACGAGGAGGACATTAAGCTGTTAGGGCACAGAATTGTGCAAAAACACAATCATTTTTTCCATGAAAGTCTGAAAACCCCACATAGGATACACTTAGGGCACGGGAGATTCCTATACATCTCAAAAATATACTCGAGTAGCTTGTAGGGCTCGTGATAAATGTGATAAATCATGAGCAGAGTCAAAATAAAGTCACCATTACAGTCGTGAATACATACAGACAAAAATACGACCATTAGGGAAAAGTCGCGGGCACAATTGCTTAAAACATGGAGTCTACACCTTTGTGGACGTCTAAATGTGGTTGCATAAGTCTTTTCTTCCACAAGCGTCAAAATCACGACAGTTTGCATTAGCGGGGGCAAGGATTTCATTAGTCACAGATTTATCAGTTACATAGTATGAAAAATCGTGAGAATTTTTATCAGTGGTGGCCAGTTAAGGGCCCTCTAAAATCACAGTTAAGGCATGTGGGCAGAAGAAGGAAGTTTGTGAATTCTGCAAAGTTTGTTACTTCAAAACCATAGTCTAACTAAGTCAAGTTGCAGTTGAGGGTTTCTCTCTACATTCATTTAATTAAAATTATATTTTAAAAAATAAAAAATTTACAAAAATATTGTGCAATTTGTTTCATTAATTTACGAATATATAATCAAATCATGTGTAAAATAGATGACGGAGCCACTATATCTAGCCAAATAAACAGTCTGAGGTATTGCATCAGACAGCTAGCAAAAATCAGTGCCAAGGCTATATTATTAAACAATCTGCCTTATAAATACAAGGGAAAGCTCACAGGAAAACCAAATGAGGTTAATATAGCCATTGTTGAACACCCACCAGATACTAACAATGGGTGGCGAAAATTACATTGATGGAGAATACATATTTTAAAGAACCCCGCACTATCAGGACAAGAAGGGATCTAGCGTAGATGAAGCTCGGCATGGATTATTGTGCAGTTAGATCGGGAGTCTATGGATCTTGGGAATTATACCCTTGCAAGGGTCATGAGACAACTTGATGGAGCATTGCGGATGCAGCTCAAAGTGGATGGTTGTCCGATAATTCAAGAGATTCGTAATTCGGGGGTTTGGGGAGGTGGAATTCAAGAACTCAGGAAGTATAGCTTTACTAAGGTTACAATGTAGCTTGATGGAACTCTACCTGGTCAAAAAACTATTTTAAACGGAAAAGCTTCTGAAGAATGTGTGGTCCTGTTTGATTCTGTTACTTTAATCTTCTGTTAGTATATTTGTGATTTCTTTCCATAGTGCAAGTCTTAATAGAGGGTATTAGAGTGTAAGGCTTATAATTTAGCAATTAGTCAATATTAGTTAAGTACTAACTAATAAACAATCGTAACCACTTCAACCATTTTAAAACCATCTCTTAGATAATAAATTGACGAACACAAAATGAATATTGTGTGCATTCTAGTTTCTCTTCATTCTTTCTCTCTCCACATATGCTAACATGTGGAAACAAAGACAACAACCATTCCAGAAGCTTGAGAAAATGTTAACAAAAAGATCTTGTACTCAAACCCCTAAGACCATTCATATCAGTCGTAGTGGTCACTAAATTTAGACATAAATTCAAAAATAAAACTATGAAGTATATACTAGCTATAAGCTACTATATTTTCCCATTTACACTAGAGACAATTTAGATGGCACTAAGTTGTAAGTGAACTCAAACCCGGAAAGGAAATCAAAGTAATGGACAACTTATTTAGAACATATTTAATATCAATAGTCTAAGGGAGCAAAAAAGATGAAACTATACAAAGACCTACAAATTATCAAGTGCAAATTTAAATATGAATTCCATGACATTCCTTCAAATTTGCTTATAGTGGATAGATCAGAATTTTAAAACTCAGACCCGAAAAAATTGGTAGCCCAAAATTTTGACTCGAACTCAAACTTCACAAATATCTCGGCAAATAAAATAAATACATAAATTCATAAAATTAAATTAAATAACATAAAAATACTCTAAAAGGCACATAATAAATGAATTTAAAGAATGTAAAGGCGGATTTCTACTAGATTTAAACAATAATAAAAGCACATTGCACATAATAATATCATATGATGATTGATCTTATCATAGAAAATTATAAATCTCTATAATATTTCACAACTTTCCCTTTCCTCTCCTCGTAGTCATTGTCATTGCCCTCAAACTAGACGTTAAAGATTCCTCCTCAAGGACCTATTCATCATAAACATGTCAACACTCAATCCAACTACTCCCAATGCTTCTTCGAGTGTTGCTACTTCAATTGCTATCCTCTCAAAAATTGTGATCTCCTCCACATCCTCAACAATCCAATCAGACCATGGATCAGTTTAATCCAAACCAATCACATCAAAGTTTATTGCCACTCCACCTTTTTGTGCAAAAATTGAATTGCACAAAAACAAGGTCACTAAGATGTTATTGGGTCAACTTGTTGCATTTTTACGAGTGATTGGCCTCATACATGTTCGAATAGTGCTCATGCCCAAAAGAACTGTAGGGCTCGCATAAAATACGAATGCCTAGCATTTGATGATTTTCTGTTTTTGCACCATAGTCTTCTCACCACAAATATACAAATAGGACATTTATAACTTCGTAAGTAAACTAGAATTACATTTATTAAAGAAGTCTAGTCTCTATAATTAAAGGTCTCAATTTTTTATTCATGGTTATTGTGTCATCTCTTTTGAATACACAGCGTTGAATAAAAGAGCCTCCCCTCTGCACCCTTGTAAATTTACAACTCATCTAGAATTATGTCTCTAAGGGTTTCTTTAGGCATCATCCTCTTAATGAATGTGTTGAGGCCATCCATAACCTTCTCATCAGTGTGGACAAACTCAAATTGGAAATATTTGGGATTCAAGTAGGGCAGGCCACTTCATTTCTCTGTATGTGGAGCTACATATTCCATCTCCGATCAATAATGAGCCAATGGGCTCACATTTTCTTTTATTTTCCAATAATAATGTTGGATGGCCTCCTTGGCCTTATAGATGAGCTCATAGAGATAAACCATTGGGTGTTTGTTCATCTCCGTCAACTAAACATAGAACATTAACCAAAGGTCTTGCCGACAAAAAAGAAATAGTTAGAAATTTGTAAATTAAAATTAATGAAAACTGTCAAATGGGATGAGCTCAAGTTGTAAATTAGGGCTTTCATAGTATACTATGTAAATCTGCATGAGCCATGTTACACGATTAATTGTACATATGTTGAGTGCTGAAATTGGATGTAGTGTACCCCTTCGACAAGGCTAGGTGAAAGTCCTATGTGAGTTTAACGGAAGAGATACCCCTCAATCGTGTCATCTAAGTCGAAGGACATCCCATAGGGGAAATTTACATAATCAAAAAAAAAGAATTAAAAAACTCATCAATACTACAAACTTATAAAAAATGTCTTCAATTATTAGATTGATGCAATGTGCGATGCACAAGCTCAAAATGATGGTAGATTATCACTCCTCTTCAACAAGTCTTTTCATTGCTACATATTTTGATGCATAGTTAGTAAACACCCACCTCCACAACCAAGTCCTCCAACATACTGCACAAAAACTCGAAGAAGAATGAATTAAAAACTCATCAATACTACAAACTTATAAAAAAATGTCCTCAATTAGTAGATTGATACAATGGGCAATGCACAAGCTCCAAACAATAGTAGAGCGCCTATCCTCTTCAACAAGTCTTCTTATAGCTACATATTTTGTTGCATTGTCAATAAATCCAACAACCAAATCCTCTATTTTAGCCCTTTTCATGGCATTCAACTTGACATCTAATGATTGAGTAAATGAATTCATTACTGATGTACATATCTATTTTACATACTAATGGAAGTGGTATTATGAGATTGTAATGAACCCTTTTATGGGGAATAAGACACAAATATGCCCTGAGAACAAAAATTGCATGTGCTATAAACTCATTGAGAGACTAAAACCTTTTCTTATGCTTGTTGTAATAAAGGTTTACACTGTGACTTTTTATCCGCTTGTGCTCTTTAAGTTATCAATAGTTTTCTGTTATAGATAAGTGCCGTATATAAGTATTAGTGGTGATATATGAAAGCTGTTCTCCATTCCAACCACTCGCAGACTGAGGAGATCCCTGCCAAGCAAACAGGAGTAAATTCCTCAGTTGAGGAACACTTGCGCATTCCAAGCAATCCATCTAACAAGATATGAGGTTTAATAATCTGTTTAGTGTAAGAGTTAGATTTCTAAGCTTGTAAAGTTGATACCTCTGTTCAAAAACTCAGGGAAAACTCGCTAGCACTCATGAGACAGCACACATACGAAAAATCACCCAAAACTTGCCGAGCCAAGTCAAGAGAAAATTCAGCGAGTTTTGCCAAGTAATTTCGTCATTACCCAGCAAAACTCGCCAAGTTTTCCCTCTCAACTTGGTCGGGAACGTATATAATGCCCAATCAAAATGAAAACGTCGTGTTTATACCTGCACCTGCGTTTTTATTTTATTTTTGCTTTGCAAATACAGTGATTACATGTGGATGTGATTGAATCACTGATTGAAGCTAGGGATTTCGGCAACTCAGCCAGTTTAGAAACAAACATTGTAGCCACTGTTTCCAGCATTTGAGCATGACACAATTACAAGGTCTGCCTTGCATTGCACAGTCAACTTGTCAAGCGAATGTGATTGTTTGAAGCTAAACTTTTGAATGTTTAACATCAACATATAACAGCAAGCAAACTTGTAACTTGACAAAAAACAGCAAATTTGAAACTGAAACAGGCAAAAAAACAGCAAGTCTGAAACAAAAAAGCAGATTAATATAAAATATACTCATGCATTCTCTACATTCATTTCTCATGTCAATTAACAGCATTTTTCATGTTATTCAAGTTTATTTTATGAATTTATATGCTTTTTAAAGTAGCAATAAGGTTTCCGAGTAATTTCCAAGAAACTCCCGAGCCCCAAGTCACGAATCAAAATTTGGGCTGCTGAGTAATGTCCAAGTATGAGTTTTTGAAATTTGAACTATGGTTGATGCTACAGATTTTTTTTACTTGCATTGAGAGATATATATTATCTGATGAGCTTCAAATTCAGTCCCAAACCTGGAAGTGTTGTTTGCCTTGGAATGAATGAAACAAATAAGATAAAATTGTGAAAAGTTTAATCCAAGTTGATTATCAGCACTGAGATTTTGTATACCACAGTAATAGCTGGATTTTCTTGCAGCCGTTATCTTTCTGTTATACTACTTGAAGGATTGTAAGTGATTGACAAAGTGGAAGTCTATAGGCTTGAATTTTAGATTAATAGGAAAGTTTGAAGACATTTTTAGTATTATCGATGCCAGGCTGTCATAAGCTAGTTAATCGTAAATGAAACCTTGCATGTTTTTATTCTCCATTAGTGGATGTAACACCTAAAGTTGTTATAGGGCCAATCTTACCTCACCAAAGTCTCATCACAGTCCTGGATAGAATTGAGTTGACACCTTGCTGAAGTAAGGCTGCTATGTGTCCAGGAATATTTATTCATCCTTACAACAAAATCTAAAACAGAGTTTTTGATCTCATAGATAACATAACTGAAGTTACAGAGCTTACTTATTATTTATGATAAGAGGAAGTGTTTTCCCTTGAAGTTTGTAATGAAACAGTAGTGATAACTTTGAAGATTGACTTGAATACATACCATACAAAGTCTTGAAGGTATAGTTCCATGGTTGCTCTAATCTTACTTGTTTGATGCTTAAGTGGCTCGTACGGAAAACCGTGGTAACTGGCATATGGTACTTCTCAGCTTGAGCATAGCATCATTGAATGGTTCATCAAGGAACCATGTAGAATTTAAACTCGTTTGATTCTGATCTTAAAAACCTGAAGTATGGACTGGATGAAGTGGCACACTTGATCGTATTCCAATTAGCAAATTTTTTAGCTCAAGAATCTTGATTATTAGTGTAGTCGAAAACCTTGCTTCATTGAGTAAAATGGTTGAGTTCAGGAGTATGCTTGATGTAAACGGAACTAATTTGTGTATCTGGTTTGAATGAGATAAGCTGTGTTCTGCTTGTATGGAATCCTACCCTAAAACAGGGTATAGATACATTCTTCAGAGAATAGATGATGTTGAGTGTTTCTATTAGGAATGAAATGGTATAACTAGATTGTTTCTTGATGAATGATGACAATTGGGTGAGGTTGACTCGTCAATTAATAAACTTCATGTAGTATTAAGGGCTGACCCCTATCCCTAATGAATCAGTGAATAAAACAAAAAAGCTTCATCACCTATTACAACTGTGCTGGCTGTATAGATTGTTTCATGTATAATCCCCAGACTAGATAGGAGGAATGAAAGCAAATACTTATAAACTTGGTTCGTTTTAGTTGCTAAAATACATAACTATATCACGGTCTTCAATTCAGTTTCGGTACATCTAGGTTTTGTGGTCATACTTGGTAGTACGGTCTATTAAGATACTTAAAGAGTCCCTTAAAGGAAATGAGGTCCAATATTTGAAACACATAAGAATATTGACTGTGGTAACAATTCTCATAAGGCATCATGACTATAAATTAACACAAGTTACAATATAACAGTTCCTTGAACATGTAGCTTATATTGTGAGATTGATAAAATGAGTGATTATTTATAAGAATCCGATGAGATGGCATTTTGACTGCTAACTAAGAAGATGGATGAAAAGATTATTTATGGTACGATGAACTTGTGCATATGAGAAAATAGAGACAGTACATTATAAGATGGAAAAGACTTAGAAAGCAAAAAGGAATTAGTTTAAGGACTTCTTTCTTAATTCCCTATTTGGAACATTAAAGTTCCTTGTTACACCATTGTTAGGTTAACCTAGTGAACCGTGTTGTGAAGTTCTTAAAGAGTGTTTTCAATTTTGTAGAAAGATATCACAAAAGTCTTGTCACAAGAGTTTTTCAATCTATACGGGGTATAGAGGCCCCCTCCCCTATATAGATTTGGCCCCTATCCCTAGAATTTCAAGGGCCATATCTCCCTCTATATGATGGGGGGGTCAGGGTTAAACTTAAAACAAGAGGAGCCAATGAAAGAATGGTTATTGAGCTTTATTCTTTATATCTAGGACCCTTGTAACCTAAGAGTGATACAAATAGGAATGTTTCTTATCGTAGTCCATTGAAGGTTATAGAGGACGAGTTTTATTAAAACATCTCTTATGTCAAGTACAGCTTTAAATAAAAGTTGTATTTTGGTTTTAATTTCTTTCTTGCAGCGTGATCTCTCTCTTTTCTCTTCTCTCTCCACCTAAAGTTGTTGAAAACAAGCGAAGGTTGGATGTCACTATAGTTTGATTTTGTATTTTTGATTACTAAGCTTTTCTCAAATTTGCAACTTTTCATGGGGCACACTTTCACTTAATTCGTTTTTTAGGAAGTTTGTCTTTCCATTTTTGTTAACAAAGCCTTAGCATCTGTTCCAGCATCCCTGCATCGTTTATCTTCCAATATTTTGCCTCCACCTTAAGAGGTCTCCTACAATATCTCTTCTCAAGGATAGGGGGCACACCAAAAATTCTGCCAAGGGCACCTTCCATCTGTGCACCTAGGTAGCATTGACGCCAAGAGGCCTGCAAAGCATCAATGACAATAAAATAAATGAATCCCATCTTGTTCAATTTAAAGCTTATTAAGAAGTTTGTGCATTTAAGTCAACATTGTATGCCATGCCCCTCTGTAATTCAACCTTTGTTAGTTATCCCTCAAGCAAAATAGAAGCAGACGCCTCTGCAAAGACAATGCATCTTTTTCTATAAGGAGGTAAGTGAAAAAAATTTAAAGTTCGTCGGACATTGTGCTTCTCTTCAACCCTGATCTCAAAGCTATGTGGAGAAAGAGAGAGTGTCTATAGGTTTGTGCATCCCTTGGTCCCTGAGCATAGATTTCGACAGACTGAGTGTCTTTGCAATCCTCGTAATTGAAAGCAAAACTGAGAGCAGTGTCCTAGAGTTGTAGGAAGATTGTTGGCAAACCATCCATACTCTTCCTCCCCATGATTCCATGTAGACTCGGGAGTGGTAGTATGAAATGTAAGTGGAGTAAACCGAATGCGGAGAAGTAAGAAGCAAATAGAGATAAAATTATAATTGCCCAATCAACATTCCCACACTCGACATTCATCAGTAATTGGTGGCTATCGTACGACTGATGGTATTGAATCTTATGAGAGTGACAAGCTATGATAATCACTTGAAGTGATTAAATAGAGACCTCTTTCAAATTTGATTGGGCCAATACCATGACTCAACAATCATGCTTTACATAATTTTTTCGTCCACTCCAAAGTTAGCTGTTAGGTCAGTTGTTGGATTTGTTTCCTAGTAACACTACCTCCAAGATGACACTTCGATTCAGTTTGCAATACCTCTGGCCTCATTGAGAATATAATCCTTTTTCAAGTTTGGGCTTTGGCCTTTAAGCATAGCTCCAATGATAATCTGGGAATCCTTTTCCACCTCTAGGTGATAAATGTTCAAAATCTTGACTAGTTTTAGACCCTCAACAATATGCACAATCTCTACCAGATTTTTTGATGCAATCCCAAGGTTGACAGAAATGGCTCACAATAAGGTACCTTTGTTATCTCTAATGAGCACTCTGCCCCTGCTAGATCAAGATACCCCCAAAATGTCCCATCAAAATTAAGCTCGCATCTTCCTAGTGAGGGGAAAGATGATTTAGTAGTGTCTTTTAGCTATGCTTCTACTTACCCCTTTATTGGGGAGAAGCTTAATGCGAGGCCATCTTGCTTACAACTTCTTCTCCACGGCTGAAATATTTTGCTTCTTAGATCTGAGTTTCACAAACTCTAAAATGCCTACTTCCAATGAGATGCAAACACAAACTACCGGTTATGCCTTGTTTCTAAAGAATCAGTGATTTGTCTCTCCACATAAACCATATTGTGAGGCGCAAGTCCATCTACCATAGGGTTTCTAAATTACTACTTTCATATGCCCAGGGCGAGAAAACCTTTTTTGAGCGAGAAGACACCCAATCAAAGCCCCTTAGCGACTCAGAAACTCCGAATATCATGTGCATAGGGACAAGAGAGTAAGCTATGTTTGGAAGATTCCACATTCCTGTAGCATAAGCAACAAGCTAAGAGACCAATACATCCTCAGGCTTGTAGTTTGTCAAAGCCCTAAACATTTTCTTGGACAGCCAGTCACACAAAAAGTGTTAGCTTTGGGGAATCCATATTTGAGCGACAATATATTTGTTGTCCAGTCATCAAAAAATAAGCAACGTGATTTTACCTTGTAGTCTCTTGATAGGTACCTTGGCCAGCTAAAAGACTCTTCCCTTAGACCAAACATGATCTTATAGGATACTTTTTTGAACAAATGCGGGCCACAAATTCTAACAAATATCACCATTCCCGAGACGTGGCTTAAGTGCCTAAAATGCCTACCCAATAGTTGTGAACCTTTTGCCCCACTGGTGAATTGCCAATTGTCTAACTTGAAAAAGGTCCTCCCAGTTGGATGTTGGCATTTGGCCATTCCATAAATCACCCCAAAAGTTTGTTTGACCTACATTTTCTATGCTCCAACTGACGTGATTTTGGATCACAAATATACACTTACAGATAAAGTTCTAAATATGTGATTCTTTGGAAATATTTGCTCAAAGTCCATGTCGTCAAGGTATTTAACTCTAAGAGTCGCACTCTAGGGCTGGTTAGACTCTACGAATAACCTCCATACCAATTTAGCCCCAAGGGCTCCCTGTCAAGAGTCTTTGGATCATGTAGGAGATGATTTTTTTCTTATAAATTTCCTTGCCACAAGAACTTTTTCATAATTCTATTGATGATGCTGGTCACCTCCTTAGAAGCCTCAAGTGTTGAGATCAAGGATATATTGGAAGAGGTTTGAAGGACTGATTTTAGGAGGTGGAGCCTTCGTAGAAAACTAACGAACTTCCACTTCTAGCTAGTTTGTTTGGACTTAAATTTGTCCATCAACTCATGCCCTAGGGTTTTGTCGAATTTTCATAAGAAAGGGGACCCCCAAGTATTTTCTTGATAAATAGCCCAACTCAAATTCTAGGATCTCAGCTAGCATCCTTTGCTTCCGGTCATGCACATGGAGAACAAGTACATAAGATTTTCCAGAGTTGATCCTTTGCGCACATGTTGTAGTATATTATCCTCCTCCATTTCAGCTTTACCACACAAGATGGTATCAATCACAGATTGATTGAGAGTGCGAGCCTAGGTTGTGGATGTGATTTTTAGACCTCGCAGCTACTAATTGGATTTTGTAGCTTCTTCCAGGTGCCTCAGCCATTAGAACAAAGAAAAAAGGTGAAATTAGGTCTCCATGTCTAATGCCTCTAGATGCCCCAAAGAAGCTAGTTCAGCAGCTGTCAAGAACAAAAAATATGAGGTTATACAATTTCTAATCCAATTCCTCAAATACTCGCAGAAAGCAAACTTCTCCGAAATTCTTAGTAGGAAATCCCTATCAAACATGTTAGTATGCCTTGCTGTTATCTACTTTGATGGTCATTCCCCTTCCTCTTTCTTAACTGAATGGATCAATTTATGCACCATAATGATCCCATAAAAAAAGCCCCATAGTTCAGGAAGAATGACATCAGTCGAGTAAAATTTAAGGCTCTAAACAAGTACTTTGGTGATGAGTTCATACATAATGATATTGGTCTGAAGTCACTAAAGCTCTGATAGGATTCTATTCAGGGGATTAGAGTAAGAAATGTGCAATTGGAATCTGACCACATTTTTTTAGACGTTGGAAAATCGTTGAACAATGCCAAAACATAACTATCCACAATATCCTGAAATGCCTAAAAGAAACCCAAGGACCGTGGGGCCTTCAATGCTGCATTTTCATAATAACTGATGACTATGGGGATGTTAGCCAGGGACCTTTTCTCTTGAGCATGCAAATCTCAAGTTCCTTCTGAGATTACTGTCCCTTTAAAAACATCGATTGCATCCATCCTAATATCCTCCTGATTGATAAACTGAAAACCCTTCCCTGAGAAGATGCTAGTAATCTGGTTTGTATGTCTTTTGACCAGATCAGATGGGTTCAAAACCCTTCCCTGAGAAGATGCTTGTAATCTGGTTTGTATGTCTTTTGACCGGATCAGATGGGTTAAAAACCTTGTAATCCTGCCCCCTACTCCAGCAAGGTTTCCCTGGACCCCTGTCTCCAAAAGATCTCCTTATTTTTGTACAAGACTTCAATCTCCTTAGTTGGATTTCAATTCCTACAAGCTGATCATTCATATCTTGGGGCTGCCATATCTCATTCAAGGTCTCAAGCTTACCCTCCATTTTCTTCACTTGAATTAAGATAAACACAAAAGCTATTTGATTTCGTTCTTTCAAACATTCATTGATGAATTTGAATTTGTTAGCCAGATAATAAATCTTAGAGCCAGCTATTTTTGTATATTTGGACCACCATTCCTTGATTAAGTAAAGTAGAGAATCTTTCTTAAGCCCAAGTTGAGAATCAATCTTAAGCCACATAATTTCAAACTTGAATGCATATGCCGGGTGAACCGAATCAGATTTAATAACAAGTGCTATAGGTGCATGATCTGAGCAAGGTTTTGACTATATACGATTCAATCCACCCATTCTAATCCAACCAACCTAGTGAAAGTCCAAAAGTAGTGAATCCTCTCTGCCATGGCAGCAAAGCCCTTATGATTATTGCATCACATGAAACTCCCAGACTTAGACTGGATAGCACACAAAGAAGAGGCATCTACAAAAAAAATTGAACTTCTGGGATTGAGTTTCTCATAATGTACTAGCAAAACAGGAAATCACTTCTTTAATTTTAAAGGTCGTTTACACGTTTTTTCATGTTTTTATCTGTAAAATACTTGTAAATTCCTGAAATAACCATCTCCCGACTTGCATGTTCAAAATATGATAATCATTTTTATATAGGTTTATATACAAATTATAATTATATAAATAAATACATATTAAAAAACCTGAGTCATAGATATCACCAAATTTCTTCAATGAGATTCGACGAATTTCATCACAACCAAAACAATTCGTTGAAATTCGACTTCTATATTTGTATGATCGTTTTTTAAATTTTAGCCAAAAAAAACCTTGTAATTGTTGAAATTTGAAGCATAATCTAGGGTTTTCATCTTGGGCTGGCAGAATTGAGGGTTTCCATCTTAAGTTTGCAGAATTGATGGTTTGCTGGAGAGAGTTTTGATTATTTCAGAATCAATTTACATTGCTGAATCGTGGGGGATGTGTTAAAAGACATTTACCGTTCAAGCTCCATAATGCATGGTAGGTCAAACTTCGAAGTCTGTTGTCTGCTATTCGAGTGTTGATTGATGCCCCAATTTGTCTACTGCTGCATGCAGAGTGACGTCTTTCATTTCCATACCTCACGCCTATCTCTCTGTGCCTATCTTTGGTTGTTGATTAGTTATTAACTTTATTTAAATAAGCTTTTATGATTATGTTTCAACGCCTAGATTTCATGATTAAGTTTGAGCTTTTAACCTTATTTTTGTAAAAAGATTTTATTTTATTTTTTATTTTTAATGTTTTATTATGTTATACGTACATCTATATACTTGTATAGTTTAAGAATTTAAACTTTTGCCTTTATGTTCTTGGCTATTAGGATGCAAATAGATTTAATTTTAGTTTTAATAGTTTATAATATTTATACACATGTTTATATAAAAAATAAATATCTTTATAAATATTTAATTTTAATATAATATCAATTAATAAGTACTTTTAACATTGATTTGATTTGATTTTTAATTTTAAATTGTTTATTTTTACTATTTTATATTTTTTTATGTGTGGAAAGATTTATAAACAAAATGTGTGTGTATGTGTACATATATAAATGTGGAGTATCAATATATAATAAATTTATAAGTATTTTTTAATATTGTAATATTTTTTCTTTTGAAAATATATATTCTTCAAATTTAATCACGAATTTTTTCCCGAATTTGATCCATTGGCGAACATGTTTCGAATATTATCTTAGTTTAACAGGAACCTTGTGACTAAGTTAAATAAAAAATATTAAAATAAAGGCAAAGTCGCCTTTTCTATTATTAGTAGTAATGTAATATACTACTGTTTTACATATGTTGAAAGGCGTTATTGAAAAATTACCTTCACTTATAAATTGTTCGACGGGCATAAGTGGCCATCAAATTTAAAGCCCACCTGCTACTATGACATTAGAATCCTTTATCTGCTCTAATAGTGTTCTAATTTCAGAGCAGTGGTTGCTTTTGAGAAATGGTGTGTTGGAGGAATTAAGAATTGACATTGACCCTGATGGTATTCAAATTTTCATTATGCCTTTGAACCGGTACTGCTATCGGTTTCTACTTAAGGCCATAGGACTTGGCTAAAGAACCCTTGGGTTGTGTGTTGTGATCAAACAGTTAGGAGGTTTGATCAGAATGTGGAACCCTTGGACTATGGCTGCAACAGAAAGGTAGATCCACCTTCTTCAATAACGTTCCATCAAGGCATTAGCTACATCATCCAGCTTGCTCTCCGATACGAAGGTGATATCTGGTTTGAATATTTGCAGGTTTCCCTTCAGCAAACACCTTTTGTTAAAGGCTACCAAACCCCTGACATTCCATGATAGAAACTTCATCTGCTCAGTGGAAGGAGGTTCTGAAGTAACAACGGTGCTCCAATGACAACTGTGATCCAAAGACGCCTGCCACTCTGATTTCTTTCTCCCTTCTTTCAGATTTCAGGATTCTTCCTCTTTTCTTGGGTGCTTGATCCACATCTGGGACATTATTGGATTCTTCCTCTAACCATGATACTTGTTAAATTTGATTACTTGTTCTTGAAGCAGACAGGCATTTGTTGGCATATCTTGATTCTTATATTATGACCTCTCCTTATGATCCTAGGAAGTATATTTGGTGCTTTCTTATGCTATCAATTGATATGTTGACCAAATCGCTGGATCCTTACTCTACTTGTTTGCAGGATTATGGCTCTATCATTACAAGTTGGTTCCCACATCTCCATTTATTTCCTCCAGACAATCATCATCCTCTTCTTATGCTGGTGTGCAGAGTCCAATATCAGTGACCTTATATGAAAGGGCTAGAGTGACCATGCATCTGACAGTTGTGCCCTCCTCCAGTCTTAAATTATTGGTTCTGGTGTCTCATCAACATAGCCTCTTGTCCTGCCTTTGTCTGCTTCTTGGGTCATCATTCTACTGTTTTTGGGTCTGGTTTCCTTCTATAAAATGAGTGTTCAGTGTAGTTTTATGTATATGCCCCACTTTGTGACAACCATAGTAGGAGACTGGTAGGCATTCATAGTTGACCTCCTATAAGAAAGATCCCTAGGGAGATGCACTCTTATTGGGATAGGCTTTAAAATGCATTATTTGATGCACATATAAAACTAATATACAAGGGTTTTGTCCTCCAATTGCCCTATCCATGCTAACAAAATTCACGATAAAGCTGCTTATATTTTTTAGTGCATCCAGAGTCCGCGATTCTGACAGCAGGCTGAAGAGATTGATTCATATCAGGATCGTGTCCAAGAATTCTATTCCCCGGTTGAAAATGGGGGTCCATGGGCCAGCATAGAGCCCTACATTTCTAAAGAACCATGAGGCCCTTTTAAAAATCCTAACATCTTCCATTTCTAACATTGGTAAAACATGTGGGGTTAATCAACACAAGGGTTAAGGTACCCAGTGTAGATATCCATCACAAAAGAATAAGAATCAGCTTTAACAGGACACTGATTATCTACTGCACAGAATAATTGTGTTGCAAATGCGACGGTAATTGTGGTGGAAGATCATCGTTTCACATGGAGACTGTAAGAACAAGTAGAGATTAGCAACACATGCATGCAAATTGAATAGAGCTAAGAGCTTGGGTGCTAGCCACACATGGAGACCAATCATCAGCATGATAGAATAGAGATGCATAACATAGGAGTTGTACCATGTAATGTCTTTTATTAGTGTTTACAAATATCTAATGATTGCAACGGCTAGCTCATTTATTATTTTCTCCTGTGATTGACATGATTGGCATAATGAACTTAACTACAGTTATCCATACAAGGAGCTCTGCTCCACCATCCTCACACATTTTCATCTTGATAATGGATCACGTGGGGAGATCCAAAACATCAAATCAAAAATAGTTCACACAATTTTTCCCAAAAATATTGTGTTCAATGTTATGGACTGAAGAAGCCTCGAATCTCTGATTAAAATATATATCCAGATCAGAACAAACCAATTTGGTACTTCTGAATCTGAATGAAACAAATCCAATTGGATCTGCACAGACAACATTAAATCTTTATTTCTACCAATTAAATCCAGCCCCATATGTCTATACAGATCAAAGTTAGAATACATAATACAACATGGTAGCATTTGCAAACCTTAATGCAAACAATAGATATCCCCTGAACCAATGAGTAGCCTGTAAAAAGATGACCATGTAGGGTATCTTATTAACAAGGGATCAAAGTGGCATGTGTGTTTAAGGTTAAGTCTTAGTTACTATCGGCAGGTGATACGAAATGAATCATCAAACCTTGGCCATTGAAAGGTAAATTTTCTATGCAAGTTTCTTTCACGATAAACCATAGTCACCTACTAAAAAATTTAATGTTATCATTCTCTTTGCTATGCAAATCATTCAATGTTTTCAATTTTTTTACTTTCCCATTAGACGTTATCTATCTGCAGTCAAACCAACACAAACATACAGAAATCGAGCTTCAGCGACACCAGCTCCTTTTATTTACACTAGTTTCTTTCCCTGTTACGGTAATATATTTTATTTTTTGACTGGTTTTTCTGTCTTTGGCTTCATTTTTTTTTTAAAAAGTAAAGTTCTGATTTTTCAGTCATTGACTTCATGAAACCTATTTTGATTATTGAATTATCAATAATCAATTTATCAATAGTATTTTTTCGATATTTTTTTTATTCTATGCATATTATCATTTATGTGGTTAATTTTGCTTATTTGGCCAGTTGCTTATTTGGCTAGAATTTTAGTATTTTTAATCATTTTTATATTTTTGTGACATACCAAACCCAATGCAAATAAAAATCGCGATACTGGCATTCCCGATCCCCATACCGGAACTAGCAACTTACCAATTTTATCCTTGCTACTAACATATTCACAATAAACCATGTTCAACTAGTATAAATCTAATGTTATTGTTCTCTTTGCTATGCAAATAATTTGATGTTTTTGACTTTTAATTTCCCCATTGTGTATTGCACGGTTATCTATCTATCCATCTATATGTTCGTAAAAACACAAACACGTGGAAATCGTGCTTCAGGGGCACCGACTCTTTTAATTTCCTCTAGTTTAATTTCCTGTTACAGCCATGTATTTTCTCTTAGAAAACCATTAGACAAACATATGCCTCCATTTGAACTCCAATGAGGCACATGTGTTTTCCATCTCATACTCATGATATTAATCTGTGGTAGTTAATGAGCTGAAATTTTAATAGATATGTTGAAATTTGCAAGTTCAATGTTTTTGACTGAATGAGAAGTTCCTTAGGGAATGATTTTTCAGCTGCTAGAGTTCAATATTTAGCTAGCTATCACTACACATTATTTTCAGGGAGATCTTCAAATGAGGATAGGCAGAAGGTTGTATTTGTATGTATCCATAGCAGTTAAACCTAACACCAGTTAAACCCTACACCAGAACACTGAAGTTTTGGATCCCATAGCAGGTATTTCATACACATAATCCCAGCAAACTTTGACTAGATAGCGTAAAGAGCTCGTTACCTATCTCAAAAAATTAGCATTACCAAAAGTTATAAAAAAATGACTCACAGATTCCATTAGCAGCTGGACTTCTTGTTCTGACAATTGTGATCCAGCCTTATGAAGACCTGCCTTCAATTCTTCAAAGGATATTGAACCATTGTTATTCGTATCCATCGTTTTAAATAACTCTCTAATACCCTCTACTTCTTCCACTGATAAATGTTCTGCAATAACCTGTAAACAACAGAATTTTAACAAACAATAGATAAGATGAAGAGAGTTCAGGTACAGATAATATTGTGAAGGATATGAAGAAAAATCCATTTGAGACAATTTCATAGTTTGCATGGCTAAAATTAATAATCTGCCTAGAACCATAGTAAAAGTTGCAGCGCTAACCCTTAAAGCTCTCTTTTTGAACCTGTTCATCACAGAAAACTGTTTGAGCCTTGACCTGACGACATCACCAAGAGGAACATTTGGAGCCTTTTTCGCATTATGTAACCAAGTATGATCTGCAAGAAATATACAACCAAAAAGGGCATAAATAAGCTGCAGTTGAAAACCAATGAAATGAAAAAAGAGCACAAATGTCTGATGCACGAATGTGCTATCCCAACAAGCATCAACTTGACATGTATGTATATACTGTATAAAAGAAATCCATGAGAGATAATATTGGAGAAATTCCTGACCATAAGTGCAACAAGAAAAACGTGCAAGCTCATAAGTACAGAAACATGCATGCCATTCGCAAATAAATTGCAACAAAATGTGGAAAGAATATTTCTTGACAACATTGTCAATAATTTTGTTACAATCGCCTTCCCTTCTAAATACTCATACATGGAAATAATAAAATTCTACTCAATTCCGTAAGTCAGCATCCACATGAAACTGCCCTTAAACTTTATTGCATCCTTGTGTTCTTCTTTTGTGTCAATGTTTTTGAGCTGAAATATTAAAGGATATAAACAAAAATTGGGGGCCCTTTGTTTCTGAAGAGAATTAAAGTCAGATATTTCATTGTTAAAAAGTGAAAGCAAACACAAGCTCACCTAATCAATATACAATGAAATTAGGATGTGAAGGAAGGAATAAAATTAGTTGTGTATTTTTCATTTGCCTCTGTACGAGGTGGCAATGATGGGGGATGACTTGATAAGTAGAATAGCTCCAACCAACTTTACACACTAACTTTTTAGTGTTTCCACAGTTTCCTGCTTCTGCAGTTATTGTTGCTACTTTTCTGAAGGTTAAATCAAATATGAAAACCTAAAAGATTTTTCTGGAATTTCAAATAATTAAAAATTGAGATGATGCAATGAAAGTTACAGAAGAAATCTTGTTACAATTCTTCGAAGTGCATAATACTTGGTCTCTGTGATTGCTACACTGATGCACTGCTACACTGATATAGAAATAGTTTTGCAATTTGTATTTGTGGGTGTATGGCATGGTGGTGGTGGTTGCTACTCAGGAAATAAAATTGCTCCACCTGTCTATACCCTCCGTACCATTTTAGAATTTACCCAATTTCCTGCTTCTGGAGTTGATCTTGCAACTCGTCTAAAATACTCGGTCTGCGTCATTGCCGCACTGATGTAGTTGCTACACTGATATAGTTGTGCATTTTGTATTCGTGTGCATGAAATGGTGGTGGTGGTTGTCACTCAAGTACACCTACCTCTATACCCTCTGTACCATTTTAGTGTTCACCCAATTTCTTGCTTCTGCAGTTATAATTGCAACTCAAAAAAATATATACTTATCTGAAGAGGGTAAAATTCAGACTTGTGAATTAAACTGATTTCTTCTTGCATTTCAAATGCCCTGAAATTAGACAAACAGAAGAGTTGTATATGGTACCAGCTGCTTGCTGCACCATTGATAAGAATTCCTACTACAATTATTTTGAAAAGCAAAATATTTGTCTCTGTAGTTGCTACAATGATATTGTCAAAAATAATTTTACATTCAAGTTTACTTGTTTCTATCACTTCCATTATTCTTGGTGAAACCATGATCTATGGATGTGGAAGATAATCTCAAAGAACACATAGATAATTATTTACTTCCAAATAAAGAACCTTGATCTTGAATATTTGAACCGCCCAACATTAGCTTCCCTATCACTACCAAATTGAAATTCACCTAAAAAAATTAAAAGGGTACTGTAAAAGGCAAAAGAATGTGGGTCTATCAATCCACCTGATAAAGGCCCCCTTTACACACTGTAGGTTCACCCATTGACTAAGAAATTGGATCATGGTCAATGAAAGATGATACTTTCCTGTTTTCATCATTTATTAAGTATCATGTTTTAGTTTGAGGCTTATATTGAAGTAATACAAGTAATTTTTATTCATGGCTTCAGAAATAATTCTCTGGTTCAGCTGCTTTTAAACAAGCAGTCTGTTGTACAAGCTAAACTTCAATATTACAGCTCTGAAACTACATTTTATTTTGGAAATAAGGATTGCATACATACCAAGTACTTGCTGGGCTGTCAACCTAAGCTTAGGATCAGGCTCAAGCATCTGCCGAACAAGATTCTTAGCGTGCTCAGAAACTTTTGGCCACGGGTCTCTTTTGAAATCGATTGCACCACGAAGAATGGCCTGGGCAACACCCTGCTCAGTTTCTGCAAAGAAATTACACATAATAAAGAGATTTAACCTCCTTACATTCCAAGCTCTTGTTTTTGAAGATGGCAAAAGAATATCGGTATCAATGCATTTTACACTGACACCTGCCAATCACTATTCTGTCGAGGTAAACTTTACTAGATGGCTACTAGACCAGTCAAATGACTCACCATCAAAGTTATATACCTTGACATGATAACCTAGAGACATGAACTAAAGACAAATACAAATGAACAAGGGGAATACCAATGAAATAATTACCATTCAAACTAACTTTTTCAGAAAGGATACAATATTACAAACATGAGAAGTCATTTGCTAGATTTTTTACAGGACATACCAGCCCAAAATGGTGGGACTCCACACAATAAAATGTAAAGAATGACCCCTGCACTCCACACATCAACCTCGGGCCCATAATTCCGCTTCAAAACCTCAGGTGCCATATAATACGGACTGCCAACTATTTCAGAAAACCGCTCCCCTGTAGAAGTGAGACAAGCAAATTATCAGTCAATACTTAAAAATCAAAACAAGCCTCAATAATGATTTCTCTTTTTGATAGCACAGAGAAATTCATAAATTGAACTAAAGTAGATGTCCATAACAAGCATATGCATCGCTTCTGATGTATCACATGTTGAATACAATTCCATAGGTGCTCTATTTTGTACAATTGACTGATAGGAGCTGTCAGTAACTTCATGCTATGGCCATATCAACACAAGATATTGTTATGGTCTCATGTATCAAACAACCACATAAAACATGGCTGACAGAAATAAGTGACTAGAATAGTTCTAGGACGCATCTGACATGTATTGGAGATAAAATATAAGTCCTAGAACAAATTATTGAGTAACTAGTCGATACTTTTACTTTGCTTTTTCCTACATGCACATTAAATGGCCACATTTAAATGTAGCCTGTTCAATGACATTTCATTGCAACATGGTGTTGCTTCTGTGAAACAATTTTCCTGCATTTAAAGTCAAGGTTTTGATCCTGATTGACATTTCCTCCACCTGCACAATCCTGCAGGAGATTGTCCACCGCTGAGAATCAGAGAACCATTGATTTGGATTCACAATGGAGTTTAATTCTTCTCGATTTTCCAGATTAAGGATCCTCGAATATATTAAAGTGGAATCTTGTTACACTATCTGTGTTTGTAATGTTTCTTTTGTCAGCTTAATTTTCCTCTCTTTCATGAATTGCAGAAATGGACATTATTTTCCACGTCTTCTCCATGTCTTGAAAACTTTTCCCTTATTTGACAGTTCATATACTGTATATTATTCAATATTTTATGCTACATTACAATCCTGTATCTTTATTATGAATACCAAATTTTTTAACATGGGCAGTAGCTGGCATTCAGATTGTTTGGTATTTGTTAAAAGGGGTAAGTACAGGGCAATTCCAATTAGAACGCCCCACCCCAATGCAGTTCTATTCCATTTTGTCTTACACATCCAATAGTACAGGATAAAATAAATGCTCAAGAGAATACCACTAGCATGTAAATTACGTGGCAAAATAAAACAATAGCATGAACAAGAACAGACATTTGGAGTTCAGAATTGCCACTAAGGCACTTTCTAATGTTTCAAATGAAACATATATAGCTTCAAATGTGCTAATACAATACGGAGCAAAAAAACATTTACTCCCTAACATGCACCAATGTACTAGGAATGTTTTATACTATTATCAAACTGACATGAAACAGGTCAGAGCATTGAAAAAAAAATATCCCGTTCTATGACTAAGGACAATATATCAAGACCCGTTAGGAGTAGAGTTATTTCTCAAAAACACATAACTTGATGCAGGTAAGTAAAAATAACCACCAACAAAATAAGAACACGTCCATTAAAAAACTCGTGAGATAGTTTACATCAGTAACTTTCCCTTCATTGAACTCCCTGCATTATATTCGTTATCTCTGCTTATAAAATTAAAAATCATCCTACTTTGCATGCCTTTCTAAAAATAAGTACAGCCAAACATTTCTCATTACTATCCATCCTTACTCTCTTTTTAAAAGTGGCAGAACCTGAATACACCGTATCATTCAAAATGTTCAAGATTATGAAAATGACGAGCAAAGCTTATTAGTTTACCTGCTTTAAAGAAAACAGAGAGGCCGAAATCAATAGCTTTCAACGCTGAATTCTCCTTGTTATTTGCAAAGAGAAAATTTTCAGGCTTGAGGTCCCGATGCATCACCCCGTGTTTGTGACACATCTGCATCAAAATGAATAGATGACGTAAATAATAAGAAAAATAGCAAATATGTGTACATTCCTTTATATGCCGAGGCCATACTTGGTCCATGGAGAAAAACTTGCCGTCAAAGATCTTTGCAACATTGGCTATAGTCGTAAATTTTTTAAGGTTTTGAGTTGGGGAAAAAGATAAACGCCCAAATGCTAAAAAGTAGAGACCTGAACTACTTCGACAATGGTGCGGGTAACAGCAGCTGCGGCGCGCTCGGTGTAATGTCCCCTGGCGACAATCCTGTCAAAGAGCTCCCCGCCCTCACACAGCTCCATCACCAGATGCACAGCACTGTCGTCCTCGTAAGTGGCCTTCAAGCTGACGATATTCGCATGCTTTGGCAAATTGTTCATTATGGCCACTTCCCTCCTCACATCTTCAATGTCTATGGCAGTTCTGAGCTTCCGCTTGGAAATGGACTTACAGGCCAACTGCTCGTCGGTCTCCTTGTCAGTACAGAGGTACGTGATGCCGAACTCGCCCCTGCCGAGCTCTTTTCCTAACACATACTTGTCGTGGATGTTGCGCCCGACGGCTGCTCCTTTCAGAACGGACACGTGACCACCGGTGTTGAAGTCATGCGCAAATGGATTTGGCTTGTGCTTTCCCTTCCGCGGCTTCTTCGATCCTCCGGCAGATCCGCAACAGTTCCCCATTTATCGCCCTTCAAATCCTACCCGGCCATGAATCGCTTCCTTCCTTTTTTCTTTTCAGCTCGCGATCCCGGGGTCCAAACCCTTGCGCCTATGCACCGACCACGATTTCCTCGTTTTCGCAGCACGCCATTTCGTGTGCCAAGGTCTGAAACCCTACCGAACTCTGAAAAGCCGGATTATTTCACCATTGTCAGCTAAATGCTGTTCCGTGCTTGATTTGGAGTCAAGGGTTCGAATCTTACCGAGACGCGCGTGGCCGTGCACTCCAAGCAATCTCAGTGCGTTCAAACCCTTGTTTTTCTCTACCTAATAATGAATGCATTCAGACAACATTTGACTGGAAAATCTTCCAGAGGAATCGGGGAAGACAGAGACCAACAGTCAACCTTCTGCTTTCACGCAAATTTTACCCCTACCTTCTCCTGGTAAACTTCTTCTCAGGTAGGGTAAAACTAATTTCACTCGTCCCGCTTGACGCGCCGCCGACGCCGTCATCTGACGTGAAACGCCGTCGTTTCCATCCTGCTTATACCACTCAATTTCCCTCGCTATGGAAAGCTAACGGCAACGGGGTAACAAGATCTAAGATCTGGGATTGTTCTTTCCACTATAAAGGTTCCTCTCTTTCTTATAGAAAACGGGATTTTACATTAAGGAAAGTTAAGTTCATTTTATGTCCAAAATGCATGGTGCCCTCTTTTCGGTAATGAATGTAACTTATGGTAATATGGGACCGTCTTGATTTGTAAGGATTCAAAAAGGGCATCTTCGTTAAGAAAGAGGGCTGATTGTGAAATTGTTGCTTCAGGGGTAGTGGTAGTTGCGCAATCACTCTGAAACATCAGTGTTTGCATAGTAATGATTGTATAGATGTCAATCTAGTTAAATCGGTAATATTGTTCGTATGCAAGAGATTTAAAAAGGGCATCTTCGTTAAGAAAAAGAGGGTTGATTGTGAAATTGGGCAATAGTTGTGCAATCGCTACGAAACTGTCGGTATTTACATAGCAATGATTGTACGGTTGTCGATCTGCGTAAATCAGCAATATTGCTCGTATGTAAAAGAAGAGGCCAATAATAACCTAGAACAATGTCTCTTCTAATCCTATTGACTCTAGGGATTCTTTAATACATGGGAGGACGCCTCAAAACTTATAAATAGGAGGTTGGAGTTCAAGGGAAGACATTGGTGGACATAAAACAGTTGATAGTGTGTAATTGGTCGTAGAAGGTAGATTGTAATTGAAACACAGAGATTATAAGTTTACGAGCATAATAGTTGAGTTTGTACTTGTTCCAGACTTATTAGCAACCTTCATGCTTTGACCATAAAAAATGGGAATTGGGCGGTTGTCATTCCCCACTGGATTTTTCCCACAACAATGTTTTCCATGGATCATATCTTGTATATATTGTCTTCTTGTTTGCATTTATTATATATTGTAGTTTGCATTATTTTACAACATTATAATATATTCCAATGACTGTAATACACTTGTTCTACATCACCAAGACATCATTTTGTCATTTCAAGCACTAAACTGAAGTACAACATTAAATTTGTGATTCTATAAATTCAAAAGGTAGGCAATCTTAAGAGTTTACATATCATTTTGGTATCGGAGCTTGTTTTTGTCTTTGGGAATTGCGGAAGATTTGATTAATTCATATGACAATGATAAAATTACAAGGTAAAGAATTGCTACCTTGTGATCCATATTTATCTACATGAGAGTGGAATCAAAGAACAAGAGGAATGGCTAAATAACAATAAGAATAGTTTGCCCAAAGAGTTGCAGTATCAAAGGTAAGCATGGATTGTGTGCTGAATTCTCAATACAACATCTTTGAAGTGTAGAAGCTCGTGACAATAAATTAAGATTCCATGCACTACAATAGTTCATGCTCTGGCCAAAAAATTGGCATAAGGGAAGAAGAAATGCTTCATGAAGAAGAGGAAAACATGGTTGAGCATGATGAACAGTGGCATTTAAAAGGCAAAGGAAAAACTAAGGTAAAATTAGCATACAGTTCTTTCAAAGTTGAATCTAATGTTGAAATAAGAAGCTTTGAAGGACAAGTAGATGTTGATTTATCATATAAATGTTTAAAGAAATTAGAGGCATATTTCACAAAAAGATATTGAGGCCTACAAGATTACTTTTGTGTGTCTCAAAATGGAAGGTCGTGCTCTAATTTGGTGGGAAGGCTATCTAGTGTCTTCTGAAAAGAATAAGAAATGTGTGTAAGTAGATGGGATGAATTCAAATAATTGTTTCGCCAACAATACTCGATAACAATTATCATTGGCAACACCAATTTACATTGAATTTGGGAGCATCGGATGGCTCAGACCTCTCCCCTGTCCTCTTTCCCTAGATTTAATTCTGTCGGTTTTGGCCCTCAAGGGATTCCCATGCAAGATTTGGCTTGATTCCCTAGCAGCATGGTTATGGGCTACGGTGGATCGGACTCGTCTGTTGTCCCTGTCAATGGTGACTTTAAATCTATGTGCCCTTTTGTTCCTATTTCTACGTCTTATTCGATTTTGGAGCGGTTCTTTCCAATGGGGAATGTGGGTTTGGATGGGGATGCTCAACCCCAGCAAATCCCCTTTGTGAAGTGTTCTTTACATGTTGCAGTTGCGGCCTCCCTTTCTTCGTCTTTTAAACCCCTTTTAGCTGTCAAATCCTCTCCCTCAGTTACTTTTGGGGAGTCAATGTTAGAGACAGAAGATTATTTCTCCAGCCTGGGGTTGATATGCCACTTCAATGGACTCTGGCTTGGGCTACCGCTTCTTCACTCTTGGATTTCTTTGAATTGGCATCCTCTCTTGACTGGTAAAGTTGACATTTACCCTTGTGCAAGGGGGTTTTTTTATTGTGGTTTTTTCTGTTATTGATGAGAGAGATGTCATCCTCTCTAAGCTTTGGGAACTTCATGATCATCACTTACCGATGAAACCATGGGTTTTGACCTTCAATCCATTCTTTGTTGCATTCAATGTCAATCTTGTCTGGGTTTGTTTACCTCATCTTCTGCTGCAGTTTTGGGGGGAGGAGAGTTTAATTGCTATTGGCAATGCTTTGGGCAGGTTTTTATCCATCGACTCTAAAACGAAACTTTACACACATACTACCTATGCTCACACATTGGTGGATCTGGATACCTCTCTTGATCTACCCACTTCCGTTGATCTCAGAATTTTTGGATAGGATTTAGTCACAACCTCTTGACTATAAAGGTTTGCCCTTCAGATGCAATAAATGTTTTAGCCTGGGGCATCTTGTTTCAAGGTGTCAGAAAGTGAAATAGAAGCTGAAGGAAAAAGACTCTTGGTGGAAGTATTCCCAACCTAACTTGTTGGTTGTTGGGGATGATTTTGTTTCCTCTTCGGAAGATTTAGAGGAGGTTCACAAAGACCCTGATTTAGATTATAGGGAGATTTAGCTATCGATTAAGACTCGCGTTTCCCCCCTGCAACGAGGTTGGTTGGGTCGGGTAAAGTGGGGTCGCTCCGGGTTTTGATTGCTCTAAAAACATATCCTTAATGAAGGAATCTAATGTTGGAACAAAGGAGATCTCTGATTTTTGGCTGCCAACACATCTAGATGAAAATTCAAAGCCTAACAGGAGTGATAGCTGGACAGTCGTAAATAGAAAAAATAAAGGAATTTATTTCCCTAAAATAAAATTATGATCCCATGATCGAGATCCTCTGAAGTAATATGTTTGTTGATGCAGTTGTGTGTGTTGTATCCTTTCTTTTTCTTTCCAATCTCATTTTTTATTCTGCTTGTTTGTGCCTTAGTGGCCTTTTGTCTTTTGTTGTCTGCGGGCCTCTTCTTTGTTAAACTTCATTGATCTATTCTGCCTAAAGGGCCTTTTGTATAAGGATGTGGGTCCTTTCAAAACCCTCACTTTTACCCTTTTTCCAAAAAAAAATCAAATAATTGTTTCGTAAGAATTCTTATCCTATTGGGTATAAACTTGGCATTAGTAGATTTTGAGGTTTTAGTGTCAAAAATTATTGAAAGTAACAGTAAGTCATGAAAAAGGGCAATCCTAACAAAGAACGTTTTGTGTTGCAAATACCATCAGGACCTCCAATGATAATCAACGTTTTTTAACAAGGGTTTTACAGAGCATTTTTTGTAGAGGTGCTTGACACTTTTCCCGTCAATGTTTTTGCGTCCAAAATACAAATTTTTAATTATTCACTTATTGTTTAAAATTTAGTGACAATTTTTTGCGTCAAAATATTGATGTTATTTGCATCAAAAATATAACTTTAAAAAAACTGATTGAAAATAATTTTATTAATGTACAATGTGTATTATCTATATATCAATGATGTATGACATACATTTAAATTTTCATTTATTTATAACGTTTTACAAATATAATTAAATCACAAACAAAAAGAATATTGACAACTAATTTATTATAAAATAAAACATTTATTTACGATGCTTGAATAAAATTGAAACTTATAATTGTACTCATTATTATAACAATGAAATTTAACAATATAATTATTAAAGTGTGTCAATAGTTTAAACATTTTTTTTTAGGGAATGTATGCCTCTTTTGAGAAAAATAATAAGCATAACTAACATTTCATTAGTCATTGTCATCCTCGTAATACTAATTATCCTTATTCTCCTCCTCATTGTCATTGTTTCCATCTTCCTCGCCACGTAAATGTATTGTTGCCTACAAAATAAATTTATTTTATAAATTTTAAAAAACAATAATTTAAATAACATACACGACGAGGTCAGCGAGAGGTACCCAATGTTCCTTGCAGAAGGGAAAAAATATAAATATTTAAAATATTGTGTTAAAAATATATTTTTTAAATTTCCAATCCCTTTAAGTATAGTAGCAGTATAGCATAATATTGGAAATATAACTTAATATTCAACAAATTTAGAAAATAATCTTAGGCAATACTTCCTTGAATGCCTTCTAGGATGTTAGTGCATCTCGACATTATTTCCCAACCTTCATCCATTACCATCTGAATGTAATCATTAGGTGGTAGAACATTGAAGTTGGTTTCATGAAGAGGAAAAAGTAATTTATATAAGCTATATAATAAAAAACAAACAACATCTAACACTTCCAAGAAAATATTTTGTGGCAAAGCTTAATTAACTTACGTGTGTCGTGATGACATATTGGTGAAAGTTGCTCTTTTTAAGGTATAAAAAATATTCCTCATTAGTTGTCATTCAAACACCCTATGTTGGAAAAGTGAAAAAAAACAATTACTTAATTTATTTAACAATAATTTATTTCATATGAAATTTTAAATTAAATTATTTAAAATAAATATAAAGGATAATGATTAAACTTACACAATCAACTGAAATGAACCAGAGATTCTCTGCAGCAATAATGATATACCATATTATACTGTTCGCCAAATATTATAACAATAGAGGGCTATTAAATAGCCAAGAATGTAGTTTGAACAACTTCCTATAAAATAGGAAGTATACAAACAATAACAAACCCGTATTGATATATTGTTATATAATTGTTATAACAATATATCAACAAACTTACAAACCAATTAATCATTTATCGTGAGTAATTATACAATTACATCACACATATATAATTATATTATCATTGATAATATAATTGCACATATTAATAATAATGTGAACACCATTCATTCCTAACATTCACCCCCTTGGTGTGAACATTATTAAATCCCAATATTCACCCCCTTAATGTGAACACGAAGAAGAACCATATTCAAAGAAATTTAACCACCTCCTGAAAGCACTTCTTAGACCAGGTACAAACTCCATAGATTATCTCTTTACCCTCGTAAAGGTGTAGTGTCAAGCCGAATTATGCAGGAATGCTCCCTTCCTCTTTAGGTTCCTGTGGGACTTTCCCTTCCTCCCTGGGCGCCCAAATTCTGAATCTCCAAGATCCACAAGCTTCACACTAGCTGGATAACCATCCCTTGAGTCTACCTCAAAATCTTCTCCTGCTCCCCAAAAATGAGTATTCTGAAAACATGACTCCTCCAAAAAGTTCTGAAAAGGGTTTATTCAGAAAACCATCACTCTGCAAAACAAGAACACTGAAAATGAAAAACCACACTGCACACATGCCACCAGATCAGTATGTGGCCCCGTCGTTGGTGACTGACGAGAGGATGCTGCTTGTCCTCCATCCTCCTATGCCTCCATCCTCCAGTCATCTGAATTTCAAAACAAGTAGTCTATTAGTATTATAATCTGGTTCATCAGTCACTCGTTCATCTTCTGATTCAGAAGATTCTTCTACAACTATATTTGCTTCATGTGGCTTCAATTTTCCACTGAGAAGATCTTTGGCTCGAGTTGTGTAAAATTTAGACATATGTCCTTTTTTCTTGCAATAAAAGCATTCTAATTCCTCTTTTTTAAAGAACTTTTTGTATTTATTTTTCACATACATTGTCGTTTCTTCTTCTATATCTTCTTTAGTCCTTTTTTCTTCAGACAGAAGAGCTGATATCATATCTTCCAATGAGTTGGAAGGTATCTGACCAAGAGTGAAAACAACATTACTGTATTTGGGTGGTAAACTATTCAGCAGAATAGCTTTTGCATCCTCGTCATCTACTGGAGCTTTTACTTCTGCAAGTTGTCTCAGAAGAGATTGTAAATTGTTGATGTGACTAGACATTGTATCTCCATCACTCATTTTGAGCTTGAACAACTGAATTTTCAGGGAAAACTTTGCATTGACTGCTTTTGAACCAAACAATTTGCTCAGATTATCCTAGATGTCCTTCGAATTTTTATCTAGATCAACATAATGTAATTCAGAATCTGAAAGGGCAAGGCCAATAATGGCTTTGGCTTTATCATCCCGTATTTCCCATTCTACCAATCTGGTCGGATCTGAAGGTGCTGGTTCTTTTCCATCCACTATCCTCCAAAGATTTTTGTTCATCAACTGCATCTGGATCTTGACTTTCCATGTGTGAAAATTGAGACCATTGAATTTTTCCAATGGCATTTCCATTGTAAAAAAGATACAACCTATTATTCACCTAGACACAATTATAACAACAAGATGACAGTACTTGGAGACTCTTGACAAAATAACTTAAATTCAATATGAAAAACAATGACAAACATTTTTAATGACTCTTTTTGACGACATTGACAATATAACTTTTTTTTACCTAATTTGAAATAATAATATTGACTCTTAAACAATTATGGACTAGAAGTGTAAAACCTCACAAGTGGACTTAAACCAAAATTGCATCAGTCACTATATAAAATGAAATTACGTTGACTCAAATATTTAAAATAGGCATGACACAATCGACCACTAACTGCTAAAACTAGAATTTAATATAGATCTGAAATAGATCAAAACACTCTTATAGACATTGATCATGGACACAATACTAAAAAAAAAAATTAGACCTAAATTCAATTTATAGACCAAAACAAAAAAAAGATTGACCGACCTAGTTTTTTTCTTCTGCTTGTATTTACTGCCAGAAGAAATATCTAACTCGCAGGAACTCCACATTTTTATTATTCATCTTTTCTACACGCATGCTAAAGATAATGCTAGACTTTTGAGGAGTTCCACGTAGATTTTGAGGAGTTCCACGCAGTAAATTAGCATCCTACACTATTATCTCCTTCGTGCATATTTGTGTGTCCAGGTTTCCCTCCTTCGAATGCCAAATGTATTCATGCAGGTTACATGCAAGTCTTCTTCACACAGCCGCCTGATATCAACTTTCTACCAACTAGATTTGAAGTCAATGCATGCAGGAGCCGTAGACTAAGATCAGGATTCGGTACATATGCCAATGCTGAGTATTTGATAGATCACGGCTCAGATGAGAGAAAAAGACATATTTTCATCTGATGCAAGGATTGAAGCCACAATTACGAGCTCAAATACAGGCCAAATTAATGCCAAGGTTGATCTTACCAGGCTGGGCAATGACAAATCCGATGCAAACTCAAATGCAGACCTCGTGCGAATTTGGGAATAAACGCAGTTCTACATGAACATTGGTTTTGCTTAAAATGGTCTGCAACAAACACAATGCTTGCTCAGATCTGTCACAAACCTCTTTCGCTCTGATAGCAAATGAAATGAACCAGAGATTCTCTGCAGCAATAATGATATACAATATTATACTGCTCGTCAAATATTATAACAATAGAGGGCTATTAAATAGCCAAGAATGTAGTTTGAACAGCTTCCTATAAAATAGGAAGTATACAAACAATAACAAACCCGTATTGATATATTGTTATATAATTGTTATAACAATATATCAACAAACTTACAAACCAATTAATCATTTATCGTGAGTAATTATACAATTACATCACACATATATAATTATATTATCATTGATAATATAATTTCTATAAAGAAGATAAGATTGGATCATATATATGGTGATATATATGAATTTTTTAGTGTGAGGTTCCAAAACAATTGGTTGTGTGATTGTCAAAGTTGGAGTATTACTATTTCAAAATCAAATTCGAAGAAGAGTTTGTGTGGAACAAAGAGAAGCTAGAAAAGTTGCACAACTTGGATATGGAATGGACCAGAGTTATAGACTATTGGCTGTAAAAAACCATATACGGGTACGTAGCTGAACTAACTATGTAATTTATTTATTCTTTTGATTCTATGCAAGACTGATTCATTAGAGGATTGCAAGGAAAGTTTATCAGGAAGCTACCCATATTGGTGAAGATGTTGGCGATGGAGAGGGCCACAGTGTCAAATCCTCCTAACATGGAGTAGTAAGGTACGTTGCATAAGGATGTAATCCTATAATAGGAGAAATAAAAGGAAAGGGAAAAAATTGATGAGGATCTCATAAAGGTTTGAAAAGGATAAAAAATAAAAGAAGAGAAACTTAGAGAAGCTACAAAGAAAAAGTAGACAGAGGAATAAATGGGTGTGTACGAGTTCTGTGGTAGGAAGTCCAAAGATCATTGTTGGTAGAGGTAAAGTAGGTAGAATGACCGAGGGAGGAGGAAAGGAACTTTCAAGAGAGATAGAAAAGGAAATTCAAAGTGATTAGGAGGGTGTGTAAGGAAACGTGCACCCTAAAGAAGAGAGAGAAGAAAAAGAGGAAATGATCAATGAAGAGGAAAAGGAGAAAAGGAATGAGGAATTATAAGTAGTTTGAAGTAGGTTTAGAATGAATCTAGAGATACAATCAAAATGGTAAGCCTATTGTACTTAGACTCACACAAATATGGAAATATCAACTTGAATCATTGATTCAATGCAAGCCCAAAAAATTAGAGGATACCCTTTCTCTAAGATGTGTATCCCTAGAGACAGTTCAAGAACTTATTTGGGATTGTTTAAATGATATAGAGCAATTTGGAATTTTGAGAAAGAATGGAGAAAGAGAAGAAATATTGAAGGAAATATGAAAAAAGTTAAGTAAAACTTACCATACGTAGGAAGATTTGAATTCAATACCAACAACCATTAAAATAGAAGACCCTTGCAAAGAGATAGAAGTTATTCTTGGTAAGTAACCTTTATGCATCTATGATCCTAGAACCAATGATCTAAGAGGTAGGAATAATAGCAATACCAATTCAATGACCCTAGATACAAAGTAAATTTTCCTAAATCTGCAAAATCCAAAATAAGTTTGTTTGAATCTAAAGAGTTGAACTATGTAACTAGACATGTAATTAGTAATTACCATCCTTTACACGTTAATATGAATTTTATTAACACTTAACAACCACTGTGTAGAAATTAGTCAATTACACAAGGAATAATGGTGCACATTGTTATTCATTTCATAACATTATAACCTTATGACTGGTCCTCCAACATTACTTGTTGACATGTGATATGAAGTGGGAGAAAAACAAATAATTTATGATGGAACCAAAAGGTTCAACCTCATACGATATTTGCAAGGAAAGGCTTTGGAATTTTTATATACCATGGATTTGAGTAAAGCCACTTTGAAAAATGTTTAAGACACTCTCTTATATGAATTTAAAAGAAAAAAGCGTTGGTAAACCATTCAAGACCTGAAAGAGATAAAACAAATATCGAGTGAATCAATATTGGAATATGACCTCCAATCTCGAATGTCATGAATAAAACTAGATTATATTTTTATGGTGTAAGTAAGTTTATTTGGTTTGAAGAAGGATTGTGCAATAATATTTGGTTTGATATTACACAAACAAAATTTACCGCAAAAGTGTAGGCTATCGAAGTTGCGATAAGAGTCAAGGAGATTGAAGAATGCATTGAAATAATAGCAAAAAATTCCAAAATAGAGGTTGAGCTAGATGTGGTGATATGGAGAATAAAATAATTACAAGAAGGGAAGAAGTTGTACCTCAGTATTTAATTTGTGGATTACAAAGAACAAGGACATCGTAGGATACATGGAATTTAATTGTCTATTCCAACATATGGGAGAAAAAAATATTGTGAGATTTTTAGGGTATGGGGTCATCCTACGAGAAAATTCTTAGAGCTCAAAATTGCACCCTACTCCAAGTCATAGACAACTCGGGAATTTTAAGGCAACATTGGACTGTCTCCAAGTTGTGGGACCTTAGAACTTGAGACGGACCTCTAGAGAAGGTTGGTTCCTCTACCAAATCCTAATGCTAAAACTACTCCTACAACAGAAAGAAAATCTAACTAATCCTAATATACACGTTCTAAGGGACCAAAGTTAGAGAGAGAGATGCAGAAAAGGGAAATCCTAGGCTAAAAGGGGTGGTGATATCACCTAAAAAAGGGGGTGAGCTCTCTCCACGAGGGGAAGTAAAGGGAGAAAATATAGTAGAGAGGGCAGAAAAATGTGCAACATATCAAGAACCATGCAAACTCCACTTGCCGACACATTGAAAACACAAAAAATTGGAACTTGCAATCAAGAGATACACACAACATGCCAAAAAAATGAATAGAAAGGCAAGACTACAGATAAAACGAGCTAGGGTAGACAAACGTGCCACAAAACAAATTATATATTGCTTAAAATATGCACAATTCGATTACATTCATGGCAAAGTGTGAATACATTGCAAGGACCAAATTCGAGGCTTGGAACTCATGGGAGGTCGGCCACCATTTTGACATGGTGTCGTTACAACAAAGAGTGCTCTCTTTACAAATGAGTGAGTTTTACATATACATACATGTGTGTGTGTGTATAACTAGGATCTCACCTACCATGCATTAATTGCCTGACAAGTGGTTGAGCTACTTTGTATAATGTCCATTAATGCCTAAGGAGTCGACTAGTAGTGTCTTTTTCCTCCTTCGACCTGTAGCTTCATTTTTCAATTGTTGTTTGATAACATCATTTTGCTACCGATCGGTCACATTTGTACCGCCCTTGGCTTGTCGGTTGGGCCAGTTGCATGTTTGTTCCTTGGTTCCACTGTCAATTGGTCACACTGTTCCATGCTACCAGTCAGTAGCATCCATACCTCCGACACCACTCACAAACTCGTCATCATGTTCCACTATCAAGTCAACCTATGTGTCATTTGTTCTTGCTACCGGTCAGTAGCACCCAAACATGTTACTAACTGGTATCATTTATACATGCTATCAACTGGTAGTGTAATTTGATACTACCAGTGGAGGCCTAAAACTCCACGATTGCACAACTCGCCCTGCTTGCCCAGCTTGTCATAATTCATCGAACTCACTTGTTAGCTAGCTCAGCACACCCACGAGGAATCACCAACTCGGCTGAGACAACTTTCCTCATGGACCCGAAGCTCATGTTTGTTAGAGTCCAAAAGTAATAAGGAGCCCTGAAATTATGACACATGGCATTTTTTATACCTGGTATTGAAATTGATGGCCATTTGATCGTCATTCTTCATGCTTAAATAACTAAGCCCATTTGAAAGTAAGTTATCCAAATTAACCTGGGGAGTTTATTTTGGATAACAGTTTGTCGACCTCCAGGGGACATCTGCCTTCTAGATGAAGAGACCAATAGCCTTAAAACATCCATTGGGCATGGAGCCAAGCCTAAACTTGAAGAAATTGATCTTTTCCTTTGAAAATTTGTCTCCTGGATCCATGTGGACTAACACTGAACTGAAACTTCTTGTTGGCCACTAGACTGAAATTGATCTGTGGAGCTCTGAATGAAACTTATAAGCTACTCTAAGTATTTTATTTTGCCAAGGAATAGGCACTGAGGGCTCTGAACTGAAACTGATCTATTGGGGCCGAAAAATGCACTTTGAAAACTACCCTAAAATTTAATTTTTCCATGACATGGATTGTGCAACAATAACAAGAACCTGCAAAAAACTATGTACAAAATTGAAAAATCATACATGCCCCAAATGGAACATGCAAAGTGTGCACAAGCACTTCTTTTGCTGAAAACAAACCTACCCACTCTACTCTAACCAAAGAAATGAGAACCTAAACAAAGCCTGAAATAGTCAAGGAGAAATAACTTCCCTTTCTTACAATCTTAGACCATGTCTTTGATTTGACATTGGACAAGGTCTTAAGAAAAAGTGAAAAAATGTTTTACAATAGGTTTTCCACCATTCTTTTCAAAGTATAAACAAACAAAACAAATACCTCTTTTAGTTGCTTTGTATTTTGATTTGAGAGGCATTGTTTCTGACCTTTGGTACACTCAAGCTCTTCGTTGTGGTTTAAAGTGAGCATGACTGGTGGAAAATTTGTCTTTGACTCCAAGCTAGCCATATATTTGATTTGGAAAGTTCTTATCCTTTTGGTTTTCCCATCTTCCTTACAATTAACTCCATTAATGGAGATGGTTGAGACACTTTCCTCTTCATCGTGGATGTCTGCAAGCTTGTCTGGAATTGATATTACTTCCTCTGCAAATAAATATGTTTTGACCCTTGTGTTCTCATGATTTGCTTCCTTTAATAAGAAGCTAAAGAGCTCAAAATCGTCTTCTTTGATATCTCGAGGCATTTCCATTAAAAGTGCAAGAAGCTCCAAACATGTAGAGCAATAAGGATCATTGCATTCCATTAAAGCACCTTACTCACTTTCAAAACATTATTCCTCAAGGCCTTGGATACCAATAGTGTTAAAAACACTTTCTCCTCCCCTCCAGTTCCAATCTAATCATCCTTCACATTTGTCTGATTCTTCTTGACATTCAACACCTCCTTTTACACATTTTGGATCCTCTCATCCTCCCAATCTAAATTAAAACAATCTTCAACATATATGGAATTATCTTCTTTGGAAGAATTGGTTGGATAAGAGGTATAAACAAGGGGTTGTTGATTTGTTGCTTGCTTGGGCTGATAGGTTTGATGCTAAAGAGATTTGATTTGATTAATTGGGGAAGCCAAATGATCCTCTAAAACATACTCCCTACTCTGCTGATTTGCTTTCTGCAAAACAAGTGCATTATTTTTGCATAAAGCCTTATTATTTGGAGTGTTGCATGAGCAACTCCCTTTCTCCAAAAGCATAACAAAGGTCCCTTTCTACAAATATTGTAGGATAACTTGGTTTAGTGAGTGTTAGGTAGAAGGCAGGGACAACATGCGAAATACAACAACTTCTGAAAACATTAGTGCATGGTTTAGAGAAGTTGGGTAATGACTTGGGTGGAGATGGGGGAAATTTTTACAAGGTCTGGGGAATGCTTTAGGCATGATAAACATTTGGAGCATCAAACGAAGGGAAAGGAAGCAAAGGGTCTTCCTAATTTTGAAAAGGAATAATATAATTTTTTATAACACGAGGGGAGGGAAGCATTTGAGATGATGAGGGAAGAATTGTAGTAATGGGGATGGGTTTTCTTTTCCTGACCTGAATGAGCATATTCTCAGCTTGTGATGCAATGGAACAATCTTGATGAAGACTTCTACCTTTTAGGGATTGAATTAGTATAACTAGATCAACATCAAAGTACCTCAAATAATACAAGAATTCCATAACTTGCGGGGGTCTAAATTCTTGAAGAATTCTATTCCAAGTCCTTATAAATCTAATGTTGAAATTAGAGATAAACTCCATTCGAGCCTATCATATTTTGTTGAGATGTTCCATGAGGCAAATGACATCTGTATCCTCCTTTAACCAGTTGTGTAGTTGTTCTCCCAGCTAATTCCATGTGGAAATGGATTGTGGAGACAAACTATTATACCAATCTCTTGCTTTGCCTTTGAATGATGAAACCAGAAGTCTGAGACAAATGTTTCCTTCTGTGATATTGTGAATGGAACAATAGTTTATTATATATTGAATGTGGTCAATAGGAGATTGATCTCTATTTCCAAGGAAGAGATGTAAGTTTTTCAAGGCTATTTTGTGGATATCATCCCATGGCTACAAATGGAGAGGGCTACAACTAAAATATGAGAATGGAAAATCTCTGTAGAGAGCCATGAGAAGATGGGGGCATGGAAATGAATGAGGAGATGGAAGAAAATGTTTGAAACTTGAGAAAATGGGTTTGTTGAATCAGTGGAGTCGTCAGATGTGTTGAGAACTCCCTCCAAAGGTTGAATACCATCAAGAAAACATCAACCTTGCTAGTATGAAGTTATAAAGTTCTTCAATCTCTCTCCCAGTGGGCATGCCAATATTGTTGGAGCTCAAAACTACACCCTATACCAAGTCATAGACAACCCAAGATTTTGAGGCAACATGGGACTGTCTCCAAGTTATGGGACCTTGCAACTTGAGATGAACCTCTGGATAAGGTCGGTTTCTCTACCTAATCCTAATGTTAAAACTACTCCTACAACAGAAAGCAAATTTTACTAATCCTAATCTATGCATTCCAAGGGACCAATGTTAGAGAGATGCAAAAAAGGGAAATCCTAGGCTAAAAGGGGCACTAAGAGCACAAGAAAAAAGGGGTGAGCTCTCTCCACGAGGGAAAGGAAAGGGAGAAAATATGGTAGAGAGGCTAGACAAACATGCTACATATCAAGAACCATGTAGACTCCACTCACCCATGCATTGACAACACAACAAAAATGGAACTTGCAATCAAGAGATACACACAACATGCCAAAAAATGAATAGAAAGGGAATACTACAAATAAAACAAGTTGGGGCAAACAAACATGCCACAAAACAAATTTTATATTGCTTAAAATATGCACAATTCGATTGCATTTATGATAGAAAGTGCAAATACATTACAGGGACCAAATTCGAGGTCTAGAACTCATGGGAGGTCGACCACCATTTTGGCATGGTGTTGTTACAACAAAGAGCACTCTCTTTACAAATGAGTGAGTTTTACATTTATGTAGAAACTAGGCTCTCACATTCCATGCATTAATTACGTGACAGGTGGTTAAGCTACTTTGTATAATGTTCGTTAATGCTTGAGGAGTCAACTAGTAGTGTCTTTCCCCTCCTTCGACCGATAGCTTCATTTTTCAATTGTTGGTCGATAGCATCATTTTGCTATTGGTCAATCACATCCATACTACCCTTGGCTTGTTGATTAAGCTGGTTGCATGTTCATTCCTCAGTTCCGTTGTCGGTCGGTCACACTGTTCCATGTTGCCAACTGGTATCATCCGTACCACCGATACCACTCACCAACTCAGTGTCCTACTCCATTTCCGAGTCAACTTGCACGTCATTTGTTCCTGCTACCGGTCGGTAGCACCCAAACATGCTACCAATCGGTAGCATCCATACATGTTATTGGATGGTAGCATCATTTGATGTTACTGACGGAGGCTTAAAAATCCATGCTTGCGCAACTCACCCTGCTTGCCCAACTTGCCAAAATTCACCAAGCTCGATTATCCGCCAGATCGCCACACGTGCGAGGAATTTCCAATTACTCCGAGCCAACTTTCCTCATGGACCTGAAGCTCATGTCTGTTGGAGTCCAAAAGTAATGAGGAGCCTTGGAATTATGACATGTGGCTTTGTTGATACCTATTAGTGCAAATTCATAGCACCCCCTAAATTACCTATGGATCTACTTTTTAAGGCAATGTCATTTGGTGTGAATGCACAACATTGAGCTTTCCCAAAGTGTGGCCCCTTTGCAAATGGGGAAAGCTCTCCAGAGAAGGATGGTTCCTCTTCCTAAACTACCTGCCACAAGCTATTCTAGTGCAAGCAAGCTAATATAATCCTAATCTAACTTCCAAGGAGATAAGGAGAGAGAGAAAAGAGGGAAAAATAGAGCCTACACTAGAATGGTGATACACCAGAGAAGGAAAATGTTGAACATCTATCAAAACTGTCATGGAAACAAAGAGAGGCGAGCAATGAAAAGGATGGACAATTGCATCACAAAACCAAGGATGGATTTCACACAAAAAAATGTTCCAAAACTCCATGAACATAACTCCAAAACCTGCAATGAACATCCAAACATGCACAAATACCTGCAATGAAGAGAGGCAAGGAGAAAACAACCAAAAATGAGCAAGAATAGACAAATGCATCACAAAACATGTTTTTATTGCTCCAAAAGTTTGCACAGAATCATCATTTCACGGGTAAGAGGCAAAAAATGCCATTATAGAGCAGGGGAGGAGGTTTAAACTCCATTTTCAACCCTAGGGAAGAAAAGAAGGGAGAGGTAGAGAAGAATGATGAACAACTTTTACAAAATGAGCCAAATCTGGCTTTTATCGATCAAACAGAAAGAAGAAAATGAGAAAACGTGGGAAAATTTGATTTGAAACTCCAACCACTGACAAGATTTATCTAATTGGCCTGCAAATTGACAGGTTTCCATGAAAAAGCCCATACTTCGAAGTACACTGCTTTGCAGAGTGAGAAAGAGGCCCATACTTCATTAATTATAGTAGTTAGGGTCATTTTCTACGTTTTTGCATGCTAGAGACGTTTTTCCCATTTTTCTCCCATAAAACTCCATCAAAACAAAATTTAACCATCCATCATGTGGATAATTTCAACAGCTTTCCAATGACACCAAAATCGTGAAAAACTGAGCTCTAGTTCGAAAGATATGGCCCTCTAAAGATTTAGGGCAAAAACAGTAAAATTAGGGCAAAATCAGGTTCGTGGGCCGAAATTTGAACCTTTTCCCTCTTTTTCAAGTTGGGAAAATTTCCCAAAAAATCTCCACTGGACCGACCTTCGCTGCCACGTGGCACCCTCTGGTTGATCCACGACTTCAAACAATCATTTTGCCCCTTTTGCGAAATCAGAAAATTTTCCAAAAATACTCTGCGGCCTCGCCGCTTCGCTGCTGATGTGGACACATGGCGCGTTCTGATGCGGCACGGAGGTGCGGTTCAACTTTTTCCTTTGCACCTTTAACCACTTTGTCAAAATTTCCCAAATTCTCCCGACGCCCCAACCCCCGCTATTGACTGGATACGTGGCACCTTCACATTGCTCGGCAGGGATTGCGCTCTATTTTGCTTTGACACACTTTGTCCAAATGCCAAAAAAAACTCGAAGTCCTTCCACCCCCACTGCTCCGACTTGACACGTGGCATCATTTCATGAGTTGCGGGCCTTCGGGCCAAAAATTTCCCTTGAGTTTCTTAGCTAAAAGGCTAAGTGCCAAAAATTTTCCCACGGGTCCGCCTAGGGAAAATTTCCCCTCCAAACTCCGCCGAGCCATAACTTACAAAATACAAGGAGTTAAGAGGACTTCCTTACCTTTATAGAAAGGGGAAATAATTCTCTATCTGATGAAGCAATACCCATTAAATTTTGAGTGCCTAAAATGTATAAATATTTGACTGAAGCACAAAAGGAAGCTAGTTAACCCAAAATAAGAGGGAGCTTATTTTGGTTAACAATACCTAACATTAAAATTGATGGCCATTTGATCGTCATCCATCCTAATTAAATAACTAAGTGCATTTGGAAGTAAGTTATCTGAATTAACCCAGGGGGTTAGTTTGGGATAGCAAAAATATCATATGATGTAACACTATTTGTGCCAACCTTGTAGTGTAGTTTATAGCTTTTATAAATCCACAATGCATGAGTTAACAGATTATAGGGACTTGATGGATTCATGAGAAGAAGTGACCTGAAATTTATTTGCAATATGTTGCCATGAAAAATGACTGGCCTAAAATTCAAACTTTAAAGCATGATAATTAATCCACAATGTAAAATATTGCTTTCCAATCTTCCTAAACCCCTCCCATGGCCAACCTGCCTCCTATTAAATCATCATCTTTACCTTGAAGATAGTCATAATACATTCCTCAAGCATGCCTCGAAGTGTAAAGAAGTGTAATGAGATTCATGAGTTGATTCAGTGAAGTTCAGTGAAAGACTGGTCTTATTGGAAGCCCAAAAAGGCCAATTTTGGCCATTTGGAACCTTTATACACAGTTTGGGAGAGTTCAAAAAATATATCAAACATATGAAGGTGGTTTTGTGGATTCTTGAAAGTGTTGGAAGTGATTTAGGAAAGATTTTATCATTTAGGGACAATCTGCTCAACAACGAGTTACTAGGTGCAAGGAAAAAGCATTCGAAAAGTGAAACCTGGCTTACCTGGATGATTTCGAGAGCTCCATAAGGAGTTAGAATGAAACAAATTAGGAATTGGAAATGTATGAGAATTATCTACAAGTTGGTAACAAGAATTTTGATTTGAGGTGTGAAGGTTTCATGAATAATTCCAATTAGTGTAGCTTGCTCTCTCTGTTCAAAACAAAAATGAGCCTAAATTTTTAGTTTCAATAATATTTAAGTCTTGAAAATTATTCCATTGACCTTATAATATATTTTAGAGTCAAAATCATATAATATTTAACCCCAAAACATCATCTTAAGCCTTCGTGGCGAAAAAAGTAAGTTTCCTTGCCATTTATGGACATCTAGTGCAAAATTGGATTTCCCAAAATAGCCCTTGCACACATTTCACCTCCTTGCATCCTAATTTTCCTCTTGGGGATAAGGGGGGCATTAGGGATACAAAATTTGACCCTCGTCCTCCTCCCCAAGGTGTACTTTGGAGCCATGTGTGTCCCTTTTGTCTCGTGTGTCCCATTTACACCCAAAATGCAAAGGGGACAAGAGGGGCACATAAGTGCGCTCTCACTCCCTCACTATGGGCACAATTTTGTGTCTCTATTATCTCCTCTATCCCTAGGGTGACAAGAAAATGTGCCCCATGATAAGTTGAAGCTCCTAGACCTCTCACATGAGTTTGGATAACCTAGGTTGAGTCTAAGTTGAGTTAAGGTATGTGAGAGTGAAGGAGAAGCTTAAAATCCATAGTTAGACAAATTTACACCATGCCACATGTCAATATATTTCTTTAAGGCACAATTTTTTGTCCCTGGTGTCCCCATTACACCATTTGTAAACTCTCACTCACTCCATTGTTACTCCAGTTAAGTTGTGCAGTTAACAGGTGAGTTAGAAAACATAACCAAACTCCATTAGCTCTATTTTTTTCTCATACTCAACCATTTTCCACAAAAAAAAATGTTGCAACACACTAAAAAAACCCCATTTTTAACTAGATGTGCTAAAATAAATTCCGTAGACAACCATAGCCACCGAAAATGGAGATTTGCACATAACTTTCCATCTGGAAGTTAGATTGCCATGAAATTTTGTCAAGAACTTCATATACAAAATGCCTTTGGGAGGATTTTGATAGAAAAATAATTGATGCCCTAGATTTTTCATAGCAGTAAATTGAGATTTCAAACCCTATAACCTTCCTTTTCAATTTCCCAAAGATCCGAGAGATAAGAAATGGTGAAATTTGGAGGAGAAGATCCTAACGCAAAACAAAAGATTTTAGCAGTGGTTTCATTGCAATCCGACACCGATAAGTCTAGTTTCCAAAAATATCAAGTGTTCTAAACAATATGTTACTAAAAATAGTAAGTTTCCCAAAGTGACAAACTCTCAACATTCGAAATATCCTGAAAAAGTGAGAAACATAAAAAAGGGTAATTCGAGAAACTTTCTAAAAATAGTAGTATTCGAGAAAAGGGGCATCTAAAAAAGGAAAGTTTATAAAATTGGTAAAACTTCATCAATTACAATACTTTGAATGATCCAGAGACATCGAAAGACAAGAACATTGAAAATTTGTTAAAAATGGCAGTCCTTGATAGGACTTGTTAAAAATAGTAAGTCTTAGAATTGAGCCCAAAAAGAAGTGGTAGCTCCCAATCTACTTATATTATTGATTTTTTCCATCATAACAAGGTTGGGAAGTTGTTTCGTGGCCTAGATAGAAAGGAAACCCTCCACAGGCTCTCAAAGTATCATTTTTGAAGTGAGATTTGCAAAGCACAACTTGATGTAAGAGCTAGAATGACGGGAAAACACCACCATAAGTGATGCTAACAATCATCTTAGGATTCCAAAAATACACACCTCTCGATATTGTTTCTAAAAACTTAATCAATGCTTAATGACGAGCTCAATGCAATTTGGAGGTCAGAAACATGTGATTCATCTTCAAGTTTTATTTCCACAAGAAGCAAATTGATCAAAATGGTATTTAGATGTTGTAGGCATGTTTTCACTTGGGTGACATCTTGGTCAAGGAAGTGAATTGTGAAGTGAAAAAGGGTGTCATCATGTTCAAAAGTGAAATGGGAAGCTCATGGAGCAAATTATCTGTTATCATATCCTGACTTTGTCATCATCTCTCCAAGAAGCAAGTCAAAGTGAGCTAATTAGGCTATCAAGGTACTCAAAACCATCATGTGTGAAGAATCAAGAAATCATCTTTTCCTATGGGAATCATATGAGCAAGAAGGAAGGAACATTGTAACCAAACCTCATTTCAGTGTAACCAAGGGCCATTGAACAATAACTTAAGAGGATGAAATGAGGGCACACAAAGGTTACCTATTCTAGAAAGCTTCATAATAAGGTTAGATTCATCGAAGACCCTGTAAATCCTCTCAAGTCATGTGAGATTGATCCATCACTACCTCCCGTCCTGCATCGGCATTAAAATATGTCTTCCTTGGTGGCGGAACCTTCTCGTTATGAGTAAAATATGATCCCTTGCGAATCTCTTGGAAGTGTTCTTATGACTAACATCATGTCTACTTTGGAAGAGCCATTCCCATGGATTCAAGAGTGACTCGTGAGTGAAACAAGAATGACACAATAAGATGCAATGCCTGAATTTGGGACCATCACAAAGATCTTGAAGAATAAACAAGGAAAGAAGGCGTGGGTAACTTCTCACTTTTTCATTGGAATTCACGGTAATTAGTATATAGAAGTTTCCCAACCGAAAGTTACAAAACCTGTAGAGGAAATGATTCAGGATGAATGAGTGGACCAACATCTCTTTGGGTCAAGCTACACATGAAGGTGATGCTCATTTATTTAAGGAATTTATTGCCTACACACTCGCTTAAAGCCAAAAATGTAAATGAACAATCGAGTAATTAGAGGAGCATGTGAGTACTCTCACTAACTACATTCAACCTTTCTTGGAGATTAATACATTGCCTCCTCCTATGAAAGATATTTCTTTAATCGGTAGTTTCGACCCCGAGATGATCAAGAAGGCACAAGATCATATAAAAGAAGGGAAGGATAGTGACAAATGGATTGAGTAGATTTTTGGAAAAGGAAATACATTGCCCCCATATGTCTCTCCATGTTCATGTATGTTCTTGCCATTGTTTCAGAAATGAAGAAAACAAGGGAATATATTGCAAAAAAGAAGATCCATTGGGATAATATGTTCCCACTTGTGTTTGAAATGAGTTGCCTTGATTCCCACTCTCACAAGAGCAAGAATGTGTATGCATCTGTAGCTGAGAACTTGTCTCTACCTTGGTTCCGTACTCTTAATACTAGGTATGACATGATAAACAATGCCATCTCTGAGCTAGAATTTAGTGGGAAACATTCCTTTGAGATTATAGATGATGTCAACAATTGTGTTTGTTGGGCCGCTAAGATATTGGCTAAGTACAAAAGGGTGCATAGGTGCGCAAGGCCTAGTTGAAGAAAAGTGCACAAGGATAAAGCGCGTAGGGCAGGGTTTAGAGAAGGTTTTAAGGAAACCTGTGGCATGCGCGTGGACAGAACCAAGGGTTCGGGACTTAGCCATTTTGGGTGTTTTGGCAGAACATGTGAAAATCATGACCCGACTGTGCATGCAGAGTGGATAAGGTGCCATCCTGGCGACAGGGTGGCCTAGGAAGGAGCATGCCTGGGGTAGAAGCTTCTAGAAGCTCATCATGGTAAAAGGTGGAAAGCTCAGGCCTGGAGGAGCATGCCCACATGGAGGACCACATTCAGACACTTGGCATCAGATCTGAGGCCACTGGAGGATGAGTTGGTAGCCCAGAAATCCTATATATACAAGCACCTGCAGAAGGAAAAACAACAACCAGATAGTGGGCGGAGCTCTGTAGAAATACTGCAAGAACTCTGTTAGTTTGGGAAATTATGCTTAGGGAAGGATGTATCAAGGGTATGGGGTTATAAATTTATTTTGTGAGCCTAGTCATATGAGTCTAGATATAATGCATGACTGTGGTCTGCTTCTCTGTAACATTTTGTAATGACTCCATGAATATAAGGAGGTTACCAGTTTACAATGAATATGAACATTGATGATTCTAATGCATACATATTTCTCAGAATTCTTTTGCATTTATGTTTATGATTAAGTATGAGTGTTTGTACAACTTCTTTCTATTTTGGTATAAGTTATCCAATATGTTAAGCATTTTCTGTCTGGAATGACTGCAAGGATCTAGAAGCCATTCTGAGCTCTATGATGCTTGTATGTTTTACTCCTTTCAAAACCCTTGAACATGGATCATAGATGATGTTTCCCACTAAACTCACATAAAAGAGAGACTCGGCTCCCACGCATGCCTCAGGTGAGCACCCAGTCCACTGGGTGATAGGCCGGCATGCATGGGGTACCTTTCTTTTGTGATAAGGGTAAAAATGACTACATCTTGGTTCCATTGCTGGGACCTCTTTTCGAAGTTGTAGTGGGAAATGACATACATCATGATCTGGGTAATGAGTAATGACAGAACATTTAACTCTGGAAAGTGTTGAATCATGGTTCAAGAGCATGGAGGATGAATTTTCTTAGAGATTCAGCACTGGACCTGAGTTTGATGCACATAAATGGGTAGAAGAGAACCTCTACCATGATTTATATGAAACATTTTTCTGTTATTTCCCAGTAGAGTTGTATGAATGGCTCTCAACGTATGTGTCTAGATCAAGTTGGTATTCTAGATCATGCACGTGGACCCAAGAAGATTACTAGAGGCTGCAAGGATGTAGATCTGATGTGGACTCATGTTGTGGATCATTGGTGGGAAGGTGTGTTGACTAGCTACACTCTGGAGTATGCTATTTCCACATATTCTTTCCCAGAAGTTGCTGAGTTTGAATTTATGTGGGAGCCCAGAGGATCATTTCTACGTGTTATCCCTCTGGCAATGAAGATCTTGGTTGTTACTTTGGGTTTAGAGGCATTTCCAATGGCCGGCTAAACCATTCTGAGCACTGGGCGAGGGAGCTAGGGTGGAGGAAGATGGCAGATATTATGATGGAGAAGGAAAGGGAGGAGAGATGGCTCAAGTATAGTGAAGTGCATGAAAGGGAGATTTCTAGATGATGTGAAGCTGCTAGTGTGATGGATCTATGGAGATAGACGTTACGGGAAGGAGTTGAGGTTCACGTGGAGGACGTGGAACCTGAGCAGTCTGTGCTACCCCATCTTGGCAAGTGCGTAAGAGAGACCCCTTCAGCTTCTGATGAGAGTTCATCACATGGAGAAAGAAGAGTCATTGGCATGTATCTAAACCCACCCAATGACCAAACCCTGGCACTTGGTTTTCTAGAACAAGGAAGAAGTATCATTGACCCAGTTGGAATCAGTGGAAGTGACAGATCTGTGCCTAGGAGGTACAATTTTTCAGTTCCCACTTCTATGGCTACACATATCCCCATATTTGGAGGAGTCTTTGGACAAGGAGCAAGTATACAAGCCTTTGGTCTTGCATCTAGAAGTGGTGTGGGGTGCAATAGCGGTAGTGGGGCATTATCACAGACCATCGGTGCACAGTTCAGTGGAACCTTGGGGGCACTTGGCACAACTCCTACAGGACCTAGTGGACCTAGTGGTTCTGGTGGATCTGGTGGCTCAGGAGGCACAGGACCGGGTGGACCTGGTGGATCCAGTGGTGGAGGGAACACCAAGGAAACCAAGGCTCTGGCTCAGGAGGACAAGGGCCCCAGCCACCCCCTCAGGTATTCTTTGAGATGTCATTACACTTTCCAGATTACATAGGTATTGAGGATGCTACGGAGCATGTTCACAAATGTGAGCTGCTATGGCGCGCAAAGGGGATCACAACCTCGGAGTGGAAGGCTAGTCAATTTGCAACAACGTTGCAGGGGTACGTGTGCATAGCTGGTATAGGAAATATGACCCCCATCAAATGGTGGTGGATTACACTACTTTAAAGAATGCCTTCTTGGTAGAATTCCACATCCCTGAGTTTGAACAGAAGAGCATCAGTGCCCTGAAGGAAATTCAATAGGGAATGGCAGAGAGTGTGTGGGAGTATGATGTGTGCTTTAAAAATCTCTTGTCTAAGTTATCATATGATATTCACCCTTCACAACATGCTCAGTGGTTTTTTGGAGGATTGATCACCCCTTTTAGAAGGGCCTTATCTCATAAAATGTTCACAGACCCACGCGAAGTGTTGGAAGCTTCTCTGCATGTGAGGCTGTTGGTAGTGTTGATACTAGAGTTAGCCCATTCTTGGAGGCTCAAATTGCTGTTATGGCTAAGCAGCTGGAGAAATTGTCTGCAAACTCAGCCCATGAGACTCACAGTGGTTTATGGTGCACAGATTGTGAAGTAGAGGGGCATGTCAAGGGTAGTTGTCCCTGGAGGGTAGTACATGCCATGATAGTAGACTGTGAAATTTGTCATGGGGACCATGATGCAAGTAGGTGCCCCTTGTTACAGTGTGCAATCTGGAAGAATGTGTCTTGCTACTATAAAATTTACACTTCTACAACCCATGATACCAAGGACTGTAGGCTCATTGATCAGATCCATGAGGCCATTGATCATGGGGTGCACCAAACCAACATTGCCAGTAGTTCTAAGGGTGATGATCTCCGCTATGAGGAGTGTGCAGATGGTGGCACGTGGAAGGGGATTTCATGGAGGATTTCGTGGTCATGGTAACCATGGAGGAGGAAGGAGTGAGTTCCCGTGTGGAACCTGTTTTAATTGTGGGTCTACAGAACATTATAAATGGGAGTGCCCAGACCTGTTGCAGTGCTCATGGTGTGGAAAGAAGCACAAGTATGAGGAATGCCCAGAGTTGTTTGAGCACATGAATCAGCAGCAATGGAAAGACAAGGGTGCTGCAATGGTAAGCATCAAGAAGATAGACACACAATGGATGTTGCGGGTGACATGTGATGCAGGTTTAGAACCTGTTTTAGTAACAACAAGAGTAGAGGCTACGTGCAAAGGAAATACCAAGGCAGAGGACCCTGGTTTCAAGAGAGGAAGTAGTTCATGGGAAGTACCCAGACCCCATGCATCAAAAGGAAGTATATCAAGATACCATGGATGTCATTCAGAGTTTACAAGGAGAAATCTAGTGCCTAAAGGAGTAGTCCAGGAGGGAGGAGCAAAGGAGAAAGGTTGAGGCACCAAAGGATGACCTGGATGAGGTCAAGGAAGTATGTAAAATGCTAAGGCAAGAAAATGTTATTCCCTTGCTAGGGGCATGGTTGAGGGAGAAGGTACCACGTGCTGGAGAAGAGTACGAGAGACAGATCCTGCATGCAAACCTTCCCCCTCACAGCCTTGACTATGACAAGGAGATCACATTGGATGCAGTCGTAGATGGATGGCTCCTTAGTAATATCCTCATTGACATAGGCGTGGAGGTCAATGTTCTCACATTGGATGCTTGGCATCAGATGGGAAGGCCTGCATTACAACCATCTTCGAATGTGTTGTATATGGCAAAAAAAATGAAGGTGATGCCCATTGGTGTCTTAAGGGATGTAGCTATCACTATCCAGGGAGCTAAGTTTACTGGGGACTTTGAAGTCTTGGCACTCGCTGAGGTGGACAATTTCCCAGCACTACTTGGGTGCCCATGGTGTTACAAGAACAATGCTGACCTTCAGTTCAACAAGGGGTACATCAGTTTTGAAAATAAGGAGGAGTGGGTTATTATACCCTTGGCTGATGGGAAGTCAACACCCTATACTGAACCTTTGGGGGAAGAAGTCCTGGATAGGATATATGTGTGCTCAATCAGGGATCCAGAGATAATCCATCCTACCGACGGAGTTATCTAGTTTGAGGATGCTCAGTCAGTAAGTGACACCACCAGCCTAGCATGTGATAATTGGGCGCATGGGACTTATGAATTGATCAGACAGTAGTTGAGAGGATCGGTAACAAAAGTAACAAAGGTGCGTATGGTCCGGTGCCTAGGAGGAAAAAAATTACCTAAGTATTCAGGAGGGGCCTTCCCTGAGATCTTTTTACAGGAGATGGAAGCTCAGTGGAAGGAGGAGAAGGAATGAAGAGGGATGTTAAGTTATGTCCTACTCAGCATAGTGGCATGGTGGTGGGCTACACATCAGGAGAGCCTTTTGGAATGGCATGAGGTGAGAATTTCTCTCTCTGTCAGGTTTTCTAGAAGCAACATGCCCACCACCATCAAGGACTAACATGGTAAGGAACCCACCTCTTTCCACATCCAAGCTTGTGAGAAGGTCTAGAGAGAAGGCGCGAAAGCTTTACCACCATCCCTTTGGGTACACAAGTTGTATTCTACACTACAGGGTTGCGCATGGTACATACATTCGGACATTCTAAGACATGCCACCGCCAAACAAGGAAATTGGTAAGAGCTAGTAGCTGACCTCATCCAAATGTTTGAGTACTGAAGTACCAAGCCATCAGTTGATAAGGCATTGCAAGTTGTTAAGTGCCTTACCATGGGGGATAGTGCCATGGTAGAAGATAGGCTGTTGGAACTGCTAGGTGAACCAGGTTTGGAGGCATGCTTTGAAGAAGAAGTAGAAGAAGTAGAAGAGATCCAGCTTGAGAACGTGTGCTTGGAAAAGGAGAAAGGGAAATTAGTATATGTTATTGATGGAGAGGAAGCATAGAGCCTAGATGTTAACCATTCTATGGGGATGAGTGAGGTAGAGGACAATGTTGATGCTCACGCGCATGCCTACCATGAGCCTTTAAAGACAAAGAAGGTTAACATCGGCTCAGAAGAGGAACCTAAGGAAGCTATCATTGGAGATTACTGGTCAGAGAAGGAAGTCTCTAAGGTCATAGATCTTTTACGTGAATTTGAGGATTTATTCCCGCATGGGTACCATGAGCTCAAAGGCATCCACCATTCCTTGGGGGAGATGAGGATAAAGTTGAAGGATGGTGTGCACCCGGTTAGGAAGAGACCCTACCGGATGAATCCCAATTTGTGCGTAAAGGTAAAGGAAGAGATAGAAAAAATGATAGCTTCTAGAATCATTGAAGCTGTGGAAGAATCAGAATGGATAAGTCTGATGGTGATAAGCATCAAGAAGGATGGGTGGATTAGGATATGCATGGATTATAGGGAGCTGAATGTGGTTTGTGTCATTGATCCTTTTCCAACCCCCTTCACTGAAGAAATTTTAGAGGGAGTCACTGGGTGTGAAATCTATTCCTTTACGGATGGATTTTTGGGGTACCACCAAGTCCAGATTGCAAAGGAAGACCAGGAGAAGACAAATTTCACCACTGAATGGGGAAGTTTTGCATACACGGTCATGCCCTTTGGGTTGAAGAATGTGCCTACTATTTTTCGTGCATAGTGGTTCAGGCGTTCCAGGACTTCATCCATAAATTCCTTCAGGTTTATCTAGATGATTGGATAGTGTATGGGCTAGTGAAAGACCACTGTGATAATTTGAGGCTGATGTTTGAGAGATGTCGGTAGTTAAGGATATCTCTCAACATTAAAAAGTGTGTCTTTGCTACACCCTTTGGGAATTTATTGGGGCACATCATATGCAAGGAGGGCTTGCTAGTAGATCCTGCCAAGGTTGTAGTTATTGTGGGATTGGGGGAACCTACTAGCCAAAGTGCAGTGTGTGGATTTCTTGGGCATATGGGTTATTACAAAAAATTCATCAAGGGGTATGCCAAGATAGCCATGCCTCTAGAAGAATTTCTCAGACATAAAAGTGCCTTCCATTGGGGAGAGGCGCAATAGAAGGCATTTGACACATTAAAGGATAGGCTTGTCACCATGCCTATATTACATTTTCCCTCTTGGGATAAGCCCTTCCATGTTCATGTAGATGCCTCAGGAACCACCATTGGAGCAGTTCTTACGTAGCCAGGTGAAGGAATTGTTGATCACCTCTATGTTTCACAAGTAGGAAGTTGACACCAGCAGAGTAGAATTACACCATGACTGAGCGCAAGGCATTATCAATGATCTACACACTTTTCAAGTTCAGACAGTATCTACTGGTAACACCCTTTGTATTCTACACTGACCACATGGTGTTAAAGTATTTAGTGAACAAGCCCATTCTACAAGGGTGCATATGTCGGTGGGTGCTATTATTTCAAGAGTTTGAGTTTACGGTAGTTGTGAAGCCTGGAAAAAGTAATTGTGGACCTGATCATCTGTCAAGGATTGATTTAGGGGAGGACATGTAGAGTATTGAAGAGGCTATGCCAGACGCGCAACTATTTAGGTTACGGCACGTGCCCTCAGACTTGGAGGATATTGTGGTATTCCTAAAAGAAGGTGTGGTGCTCGGAAGGGATGAAGGCATTAGAAAGAAAGCAACTAGCTATACGCGTGTCGCACCCTACATGTTGATCAGTGGGGACTTATACAAGTTAGGTGTGATGAATTTTTGCATAGATGTGTACTAGAGCATGAGTGCCTTGCCATCATAGAGGAAGCACATGGAGGAAGTGTGGGTGGACATTATGCAGGTGACGCCACCGCGCATAAAATTTTAATGGCAGGATTATGGTGGGAAACTCTGTATAAGGATTGCAAAGACTATTGTAAAGCGTGTGACCATTTTCATCACATTGGCAAGCCAGGAAAGAGAGATGAAATGCCTTTGCACCCTATCCCTAGCACTGAACCTTTTGAGAAATGGGCAATAGACTTCGTAGGCCCTATTGCACCAGCAACATGTAGGACTAGATCATGCTATGTAATCACTTGCACGGATTATTTGACAAGGTGGGAAGAGGCAGCTCCAACTAAAGATTGCACAACAGCCATAGTGGCAAGATTTTTGTGGGAGAACATTATCACAAGGTATGGATGTCCTTTAAGTTTAACCAGCGATAGGGGTACACATTTCTTAAATGAGACCGTGAGGATCCTGTTAGAAGAATTCATGGTAGCTCATCACAAGACTACCCCTTATCACCCACAAGAAAATGGAACCGGAAGCATTTAACAAAATACTGAGTCATACCCTGACCAAAATTTGTGATGTCGGAAGACAAGATTGGGATGACAAGGTATCAGCCATATTATGGGCTTACATGACAACTTATAAAAGGCTGAACAAAGCCACACCATTTCAATTGGTGTTTGGCACGGAAGTCATTCTTCCAGTTGAATTCATGTTACCTTCTCTATGAATAGCACATGCAGGAGATTTGGCTGATGAGCAAGTGTTGGAAGAAAGAATTGATGAACTAATGAAGTTTGATGAGAGACGATCACTCGCTAGGTGGAGCCAAACAACAGAAAAAGAAAAGAAAAAAGCATGGCACGATCACCACATCAAAAACAAGAAGTTTGAGGTTGGGAAGATGGTCTTACTATATGATTCTAAGTTTCTGTGCCATCCTGGGAAGTTGAAGGTCCATTGGTTAGGTCCCTATAAAATCTCATACATCCTTGACTCAGGTGCGTGCCAGTTACAAGTGTTGGATGGAACAAAATTACCTGGACACTTCAATGGGAGTAGGCTAAAGCCCTACTATAAATAAGTCTTCTTGGTGTTTGTAAATAAGGTATTTTTGCCAGTTAGTTTAGAATTTCCTTTATGCATTTCTTTTCTTGTGTTTCCCTTTCATGTTTTTGTTTTGTTTTGTGCCTTGGGCACTAGTAACCCTTATTACTCTTTGAGGATTTTTGAGTGCGTAGAGGAATGCGCATTATTTTAGTGTGGGGTAGAGAAATGTGAAGGAGAGTGTGGGTACAGGGCCAAGGAAGTTGTATTGAACATCTTAGTTGAATGGACCTGTTGAAAGAGGTACATGGAAGGAAAAGATGGAAAAGGAGGATTGGTGTCAAGATAAGGCTACTCTTAGAAACCCACGTATAAAGGAATAAAAAGAGCATAAGCAACACGAGGTAGGAGAGAGCAAACATTAGGACAGAAGAAGTGCCTTTGACGCAGGTGACGCGCGCGTAAGAGTCTCATATCTAGGTGGATTGGTTGCGTGCCAAAAGGTTGGAAGATTACCCACGCAGGGTTAGGCGTGAGTTAAAGCGCTACAGTCAGACTTTGTTTTAAAAATCTGCATTAAATGTAAAAAGTACGGTGGTAGGTGAAGTGGCATTTAATGCTTAAAAAGGGGAAAAACTATAAATAGAGGTTCGAGGAACTGCATTATTCACTTTGTGTACAAGGAGAAAGAAGCGCTTTTTGTATTTTCGCAAACTAGGGCTTCCAAAAATTGATTCGCGTGAAGAAAAAAAATTTAAAGAGATTGAGCGTGGGTGACTAGTGTGGATCTGCAAACCAGAAAAAGAGGGATTCCATTTTTTTCAGCCGTTGGAGCTCAAAATTGTTCAATTTATACTTATTTTCCCTCAAAAATCACTTGTCATTGTTGTAAATTACTTTGAATCACTTTCCATTTGTTCTTTGATCGAAAATTTCTTCACCCACAAAGGAAAAATCGATTTTGCGCATCGTTGGAAATTTCTACGTTTTTTTACGGTCATACTGGCGTCCTTTACTTGTCAAATTTTAGCTCAAAAATCTTCTCCTATGTGGCTATTTGTGATTGGACAAGGTTCGACGTGTTTGCTCGAGCAACTTAACATTTTTTTTGTTTTTGGCAAAAGGTCTAAATTGTCCCCGCAAGTCCGCAGGCCCTCAGCTAATTAGAAGGTGACATGTGGCAGGGAAAGGCAGAGGTGTGGGAGTGTGGAGGAAATGATGAAATTTTTTTCCTTTAGTGAAAAGGAGTTAAAGTATGAAATGAGTCCGCAGGCCCTCGGCCAATCAGAGGGTGACACGTGGCAGTTAGAAAAGTCAAAATAGTGGAGGGGCGAAGTTGCGGAGGCACGGTGGAAAAATTTCCTTTGGCAAAATGGGTTAAGGTAAAAAATTGAAGCACTCCTCTACAACGAATCCCAGATGAACACGTGGCAAGGTCAGAGGTGCAACTGCGGGCCCGCGGGGAAAATATGGAAATTTTGCCTTTTTGGCAAAATAGGTATAAAATGAAATTTTGGAGCACAGGTCCGCTAGGACCCATATTAGAAGAAAAGAGCGGAAGGGTAGAGATGCGGTGATAATTTGGAAAAAATTCCTTTTTCCAAAAAGGTGGAAATGTGTAGAATCGGTCCGTGATTCCAATGGGGCCGACTTTGGGACACGTGTCAAGCTCATTTTCAAAGGGCAGAGGGGCGGAGAAAAATGTCAATTTTTTACATTTTTCTAAAAGTGTTAAAATGTCAAAAAGTGATCCCAAGCCCATTTCCAACCACATTGTGACATGTGGAGGGCTCAGATTAAAGGATAAAGGAAGATCAATGGTAACTATGCATTTTTCAGTTTGGCCGCCATTTGAGCTCCAGGAAGCTTGGAGATGTGATTTTTGCATCAATTTTCACCAATTTTTTGGCAAATTCATGTCATTTTTGCCTTCAAGGATAAATGGAATCAATTTGAAAATTCAATTTGTAGATCTGAGGTACTTTTGAAATGAAATTTTGTTCAGGCTCGAGCAGAAACGTGAAATACCAGATCCAAAAGTTGCAGAGGCAAATTTGGAAAGTGTAAAGGTGAAATGATGAAAGAGGAGCATGCTGCATGAAAGGAGGAGGAAAAACGTGCTCCCAGTTGAAACTATGATGCAAAAATCATGATGGAATTTGTAACAAACTTGATGCTTGGTGTAAGCTATGAAAAATACACTACTAACAAGGAAGTAAAATACCAATAATCATACCTCCTCCTTCGCATTCCGTAGCAAACCTCAGAATGGGCTAGGAAGCTTGGATTGAGCCCTGATTTTGTGATATGTAGGTGCTTTTCTTCAAGACTGAGCAAGGCCTTCCTGCAACAACGATCCTCTTACTCTGCACTGGATGGGAAAAAGGATTATGAGACTATTTTGGCATTAGGACTAGGCAAAAGGATGTTCTTTGCTCAAAGGATGCAAGAACTTAGATATGGCATTCAAGCTTATTCTCCGAGTGTTTAGAGGGGAGGGGTAAGGTTGTATTTATAGCCTGAGGGAGTGATTAGCTTAGATTAATTTAAGTAATCATGGTTTGAAAATGTGGGCAAGATTAAGTGGGTGGTTTGAAAATGTGGGCAAGATTAGGTGGGTGGTTTGAAAATGTGGGCAATATTAGGTGAGTGGGGACCACAAAGAATGGGTGAGGATTTGAATTATATTTTTAATTCATAAGTGGAGGATTTTAGGTGAGTGGGGACCACGAATGGTGGGTGAGGATTTGAATTTGAATTTTTAATTCAATAGTGGAAAAACATGGAGAATAATGACATGTGGTGAGGATTAGATTATTTTTAGATTTTGAAATGGATAATTAATCAAATTATATTTGATTAATTTGAAGTGTATTTTTGTGGGAAATGAGGAAGGGAAATTAATTGATTTAGGATAGATGTGAAATTGGGGTGTCTACATTTGCCCCTCTTTGGAAGGGTACTATGAAAGTAGTGTCCTTTCAAAGAAAGTAGACGGTATGGGGGAATAATTCAATCTACTTTTTAAAAGGTAGATCGAATGTTTGTTGGGGAGAATAGAAAGTGGTGAGTGACGGATGTCATAGTATCCTTCAAGACAAAAATGTCATGAGAAGATGTGATTATGGATAGATGTGGTGATGCCCCCTCGAGAGGACTGATTAGAATGAAATATATGACAGAACTCTCGAAAAGAAAGGAATGGATTCGGCGGAGAAGAGGATGATAATGGAGTGAAAGAGACTGGGATGACCGTATGACACAAATGGAGAGAGGATTCAATCGACCTTGAATGATAGGTGTGAGGGTGTGTGGGAAGAGAAAAGGGAATGGATAGGGTTGGGGGTTGATTATGAGAAGAGTAAGGGAGATAGGGGAGGGGGAAAAAAAGGAATGAAAGAGGTAAAAATAAGAGAGAGGGATGATAGGGGAAGAAGGGAATGATGAAGGACAAACAAGGCAAAAAGAGGAAAATGACAGAGTAGAGGGTGAAGGGATAAAATAGAGAGATGTGAAAAATGAAGGAAGCAATAGAGATAGTAAAGAGGGATACGTGTAAGTGAAATAAATGAGAGAGTGAAGAAAAGTAGGAAATGGGAAAGGATAAATAAGAAGGAGAAAACGAGGTGGGAGTAGGGGGTGAAATGGAGGGAAATGGAAAGAGGACAAAAGAAGAAGTAGAACGGAGAAAAAAAAGAAACTATGAGGGGCGAGGAAAGTGTGAAAAAGAGGAGAGAAAGGAAGAGAAACATATACAGAATGAACGAAAAGGTAGGGATGGTAGAGAAAAGGGGAAGTGGTCAGAAGAAACGTGAAAATTAGGGGAGAGGAAAGGAAGATAGAACAAATACAAGGAGAAGATTGAAGGAATCACGTCATTGCGAGGAATACCAAGGCAAAGAATATGGAACAGACCGTATGGAGATGCATGTGGAGAGTGGGATGATAAAAAATACAGGACAACGCTGAACAACCAGGTATCGATGGGGATGTAAGGAGGGAAACGTGATGGAAAAAGGGGAAGAAGATGATATAGGGGAAGGAAAATAAGACGAGGGGTGGGAGAGAGAAGAGGATAACAAAGAAAATGATGGAGAAGGAAGGGAATACAGAAAGGGGGTGATAAGTGGAAAGGAAATGGTAGAAGGAATGTTCAAAGGAAAGGGGGGAGGAATGACATCGATTGGAAAAGATGTGGAGATGCATGAAATGAGGATACTAGGATGATGGGAAAATAGAAAAAGGAGGTATGATGAAGACAGTAAAGATATTGAAGAGGGCAAAGAGGAGATGGAGAGATGGGTAAAAAGTGACAAGAAAGGGTGGGAGTGAGGGAAAAGAATAGGAGAGAAAAGAGAATGGGGGATAGAAGAGGCAATGCCAATGAAGGGATGTTAGGGAAATCCCCTTGACAATGAGTGGTGGGAAAGGGTGAAAGAAAAAATGAAGAAAAAGAGAAAGCAAATGAGGACTGGAAAGGGTAACGCCAACAAAGGGACGTTAGGGAAAACCCGTTGCCAATGAGTGGTGGGCTTAGAGGAGGGAAGGAATGAAAGGAAACTCTAGAAGGTCTAAGGGAGTGAAGGAGGTCGTGCGGAATGCGGATTGATAATTTTTAGGGAAAACCCGTTGACAATTATGAGTGCGGGAAGAGAAGATGATGATGAAAGAATGATATAGGAGTGTTAACAAGAATGGCGAATATGTGTGTGGGTAGAAATGTGGGGGGAATTTGAGAAGATGAAGTGGAAAGATTGAAGAAGATGGGAGGGATGAGTTGGGACTAAGTGAAAGCGAGGAGAGGATGGGGGTGATGAGGATGAACGAGGTGAGGATGAAGAACCAAGACATGAAAAGAATGGGAAGAAACGGTATGAAAGATGATGGATCAAGGAGGGGAAAATGGGGGAAAAGAATGTGATTGTAGGTGGAAGAGACGAGTTGTATGTTGTAAGAGCATATGTGGAGAAAGGATAATAGGAGGAGGAAAAAGTGGGTAATAGGAGATACCAGGTGGAAGAAGCGATCAACAAAGTGAACGAAGAATGAGGCAGGGGGGAAGTTCACAATGACAAGTGAAGTGTAGGGAGGACCCTAACATAAGATTGTCATGTGACGGAAGTGGTTAAGTAAGATTGCCATTTGAGCAAAACTGAAGATGACAAATGGTCAAGCGAGAAGTGGTGTTTGTGAGAATCGAAAAGGAGGTGAAAGGATGTGATAATGGGGAATGCTGAGAAAAAATGAAGGGTGAAGGGTGGGTAGTGATGGGGAAAGGCAAGGAGACAGATCATCCTTAAGAGGGACTCTTAAGTGAGATCGTCATGCTGGGCGAGTGGTTAAGTAAGATTGCCAAGCAGAGGAGGGTGATAGTGGTGGTAAAAAGATGTGATGATGGGGAATGAAGAGGAAATATGGTGGTGAGATTGGAGAGTGATGGGCGAGTGTAAGATGACATGTCATGCTTAAGAGAATATCTTAAGTAAGATCGTCATACTGCTGGAGAAGTTTCATAGGGTCACCCAACCGACAGGGATGATATGCAAAGAGAAAGACAAAATGATATTGGGAATAGGGGTGGAATGGTAGGGTGAAGAAGATGATCGCGATGAGAGGTGGGAGAAATAAGATGGGTGAAATATGATGGGATGGGGGAAGCCACAGGGCAGATCAACCTTAAGTGGAAGTATTAAGTAAGATTGCCATGCGGCTGGAATGGTTAAGTAAGATCGCCAAGCTGAGGAAGAAGGATGATGTTAGAGTTGGTGGGAATAGGGTATGACAAAATGGACTGAAGGGGAACCCTCAAGTGAATTTGCCATACTACGAGAGCATGTAAGTAGGATGAACAGGGTATAAGGTGGATTTGGGGAAGGATGAGAAAAGAGTGAGTGAGGTATGCCTAAGTGGTATATGATATGAGATGAGGTGATAATAAGAAAGAAAGGACACAAAGGAGTGTAACATGAATGGATGAAGGAATATATACAGTGGAGGGCGGAGAGTGTGAGGGGAATCCTTAATTGGAATGCCCACATGGTGAGAGTAATGATTGCGGGGAATGGGAAAGTAGAAGAGGTGGAGTTGGAAGATGTGTTTGATGGTGATGGTTATTTGATGAGAGGGCAGGTGGTGAAGAAGCTTTTACAGTGGGAAGATCTTAGGGAGAGGGTAAACCTCCACTGAGGATTCCATATAGAAGGGGTTATTAAGTAAGATTGTTAAGCTGGAAGAAAAAGGGTGAAAGGAAAGAATACCAATGGGTGAGAGGGGACATGAATGGTGAGAAGGGTAATATGGGTATAAGTGGCGGAGGAGAAAAAATGAGAAGTGAAAATGAATGGATCAAATACATGGTGATCATGGTGGGGGAGAAGGAGCTGCTGGATAGTGAATGCTACTTGAGAAAGATCATCAAGTAGGATTCGCAAACTGCAACGGTGATCAAGTAGGATTCGCAAACTGGAGAATGCATTAGTATGGGTGAATGGATGGGGTGCAAAGTAAGATGTTGATCATGCAGGAAGATACTCACGTGACGAAAAGCATCTTAATTTTAATATAGCACATAACAGGATGCATCATGATATAAAAGATCAGGATGACTAGACTGTAATATGCGTGATAGCATAGACAGGGCCCATCAAAAAGGTTTGATGCCCCAGTACGATATGCAAATGGAAGAGAGCATAGACAGAGGCCATCAAAAAAAGTATGATGCCCCAGTACGATATGCAATCAGATAACATAAGAATATTACAGAGAACACCAGGATACATAAAATCAAGATGCCCCCTGTAATATATCAAAATACAAGAAAGTAATTAATAATTTGCCACTAATAATGCAACACAAGAACCAGTAAACATGTCCCTAACGTGTTCCACAGTGATGATTGATTAGATGTGCCCCCAAGCAGAGGTACAAAGGATTGGGTCAGTCTCCTCAAACAAGGAAACAATGAGAGCCGGATTTTCCCCAAGCGAGGATTCACGCGAGGAGAAGTGGTTTGAAATTGGTATTCATAAGGTGGTTGGACCATTCGTTTGGGATAATAATTCAAAGGATGAACTGTGTTACTTATTGAGTTTTTACAATTTTGTGGATGTTTTTGGTCTTTTGAAAATTTTACAAATGTTTTTGTATTTTGGATATTTTCTAATGTTTTTGTTTTTGGATTTTTTGATTTTCTAATGTTTGTTTTTGAATTTTATATTTTTTTTGGATTTTCTAATGTTTTTGAATTTTTATGATGTTTACACTGTGTTTGGATTTTTGACGATTTTCAAATGTTTTTGGATTTTTGGATTTTTACAATATTTTTGGATTTTTGATGATTTTCAAATGTTTTTTGGATTTTGAGATTTTTACACTGTTTTTTAGATTTTTGACGATTTTCAAATGTTTTTGGATTTTTGACGATTTTCAAATGTTTTTGGATTTTTTACGATTATCAAATGTTTTTGGATTTTTGGATTTTTACATTGTTTTTAGATTTTTTTACGATTTTCAAATGTTTTTGGATTTTTGACGATTATCAAATGTTTTTGGATTTTTAGATTTTTACATTGTTTTTAGATTTTTTTACAATTTTCAAATGTTTTTTTATTTTTACATTGTGATTGACAATTTATGGACAGAGTGCAAACTTATTTTTGAGAGACGATGTACCGTGTTCCGCATTGTAACTTATGCTCAAAATAACATAATTTCACTTTCCATTGGCATGATATGGTGGTGATGATATGATGAAAAGAATTCCAACTCCATTCTTGACTCCACACAACTAGTAAGATGTGTGGGCTCATCACCAAGAATCAAGAAGGACGTAGGAGGTAGATAATGAATATAGAGACAAATGCTAACAAAAATCCCTTTGGGAAATTGTGACTCCATTTTTCATAATGGTACTGAACCGGTTTCAAAAATGGCTTTCACTTTATGAGTCACATGCTAGACTTAGACAGTTATGTGGCCTACTGATTGATAAGATATGAGGTTAAGGGATAGTTCTCTCTTCACTTAGGCATCTAAATTACGTGTTTGGGGATTCTATAATTTGTAAGCACTGTAAGATTTTATATTTTTGAAATGACTCCCTATGCCTTGCCCCATGCTACTAGTGAGAAGCAAGGGCTCATCACCGAAGGCAAAGTATAGGCGAGTGAATTCCTTTTTGTTTGTTTTTTTTGTTTTTTTTTGGAATATTTTGCAATGTTTTTATGCTTGTATGAGAATGACCCTCTACGCTTTGCCCCATGCCACTTGTAAGAGGCAAGGATTTATCACCGAAAACAAGACGTAGATGAGTAAGGGCACCTTCCTCCATTCCCAGTCTCACACTACTAGTAAGAAGTGTGGGCTCCACACCAAATACTATGAAGGACGAAAGATGTGACAATGAATTATTCATAAGTTATTAAATTGATGGATTTTTTTACAATAGTGCTTTGTATTTGGGAAGAAACATCTGCCCCCAATCTCAGCCCCACACGACTAGTAGGACGCGAGGGTTCAACACCGAAGACTGAGATGGACGACCAAACGAACTGGGTAACGAAGTTTAGAGCTTTGCTATGAAAGAGAGAATGTATTAGAAGGGGATATATTACCATCAGTAAGCTTCTAGGTATGACCATAGAAGAAAGCGACTGAAAGTGGAAGAAGTATGATGCTCACAAACTTAATAGGATTTATATTAGCACTTGTCTCATGATGATAAATATGAAGATGTGATTTTGATAATGAAAATGTCTGCCAATGGAAATGAATAAATTTGAATTATTTGGAGATAAGCAAGACAAAAGGAACAATGTACATGTTGTATCCTGGAATAGTGAACATCTCAAGGATAAAATTTCTTTAAATGAACTACATTCATTGGTTCATCAAGATCTTGACCATCTGTAGTGGCCAATTTATAGGCTCCAAAGCCAAATTTATCTATGATTTCGTTGGGCTCAAATTTGTCTTGTTTGTCTCGTTCTTTGGGTGTGTTCTTTCGATTTTCTTTGAGAATGAAATGATTGACCTTAAATTTTTTAGGTTTGAATTTTTTATGGTAGCTATGTCGTAGCTGATTTTGATATACTTGAAGATGATCTAGGGCATTAAGTCATTTTTCATCAAGAAGCTTGAGTTCATTAAGGCGTGAATGTTGATAATAATCTTTATTGATTACGTCTTTGAGGGATATTCTAAAGGATGGGAATTCAACCTTGACATGTAAAATAGCTTCCCAACCATAAATAAAGTAGAAGGGAGTGGCTCCAATAGGTGTGTGATAAGATGTGTAGTAAGCCCAAAGAGCGGGATAGATTTGGTTAAGCCAATAGCTTCCATGTGTGTTGACAATGATGGTTTGTGTTATTTGGTTTGTTGCTTCTATTTGTCCATTAATTGATTGTTTTAAGGATAGATTCATGATTAAAGATGAAAAAAGTGGTGTAAAGATATTCCTGGGTATACATACCTCGTAGAATGTATGCACATAGAAGTCTTGATAGGTGAGAACAATTAGTGATGAGATTCCTGTAAGATCGATCGTTGAAAGCATGATGGACACAATAGGTTGCATTGTCGCAAGTGGCCAAACTCGATGTGGTTGTGTTTCAACAACAAGGCTAGAGATGTTAGGCATAAGAGCCAATATTGGAATGATAGAATCAAACTTAATGGTACTTGTTGATGGAACCTCGTCTGTAGTGTCTACAGTAATATCAAGGTTTGAAAGGGAGTCTTGAAACGAGATCAAGGTCTCGTTAGATGTTGGAAGAATGTTGTCACCCAAAACAGGTTCAATATATGTTTGGGCTGAAAGAGAGTCTTGAAATAAGTTCAAGTGCTCAATAGATGTTGGAAGAATGTTGTCACCCAAAACAGGTTCAATATATGTTTGGGCTGAAAGAGAGTCTTGAAATAAGTTCAAGTGCTCAGTAGATGTTGGAAGAATGTTGTTGTCCAAAACAGGTTCAATGTATGTTTGAACTAATGGAAGGAAATTTGTAGAAGATATGGATTGGTTTAGAATTAGAGAGTCTTGACTGTTGTCGTCATGATCTCGTGGAATTTTAGTATATATAGGAGTTTCGACAGTAGTCAGCTCTTCATGGAAAGTTGTGATATTGGATGTGTTGTTGGTTGCAAGAGCATTGTCATCAAGTTCTACAGAGATGACGTCGTCGTCAATTAAGTCTTGGACGTAATTCTTAAATCGTACACATTTATCTATGTGATGACCATCAATGCGATGAAAGTCACAGTATGTGTTAGGTTTGTACCAGCATGGCTTAGCTTCCCCTTTGACAAAGGGTTTTGTAATTGGATATTTTATTAGTTTAGCCTCTTTTAGTTGATGAAAAACACTAGAGAGACTTTCTCCAAGGGGGGTAAACTGACGTTGGACTTTACGTGAACTGATTTCTTCGTGAGGTTGTATGATCGACTTTTTGGGTGATTGCTCGTTGATTTGGGTAGCCATATGAGACAATTGTGTTGTCATCTTATTAATTTGTTCTAATAGCTCATTGTGTGATGTTTTTCGTGAATTCATCATGTTTGAAAGAGAGGGAAAATGAAGAAAGGTGCGATGAAGAAATCAACCTATTGATTGTGATCTTTGTTTTGGCTTAATTGAGTTTTAACAAGTAAGGCTATAAGAAGTAAGCTCAAACAAGCTACTTGGGATACAAGTGGGATATAACTTAAACAAGCTATGACGAATATGTTGATTGGTTTGGATTAAACAAGCTTAGCAGACGAAAATGTAAGGAGTACACTCAAACAAGGTACTCGATACAAGTGGGATGTAGCTCAAACAAGCTATGATGAATATGTTGATTGGTTTGGCTTTAACAAGCTCTGGATTTTTGATAGGAAGAGTAACTCAAACAAGTGACTCAACACAGTTGTGAACTCAAAATGAGTTTTGAAGGGATTTGTGTCAGATGGGATTTTGTTAAACTTGACAACTGATGAAATAATGAGTGAACTCAAACAAGTCACCCAATATAATTTTGATATAGCTTGAAACAAGCTATAAAGGATGTTCTGACAATTTATGAGATAAGGAGTGAACGCAAGTCACTCAATATCTATTGGATATAACTGAAAATAAGTTATGGCAGATGTATTATTAGCTAAAGCAAGCTAATGAAATTGGTGCGATGTTTTGGTCTGTGTGGTTGGATTGTTTGGATGTTTTTCGCTTGGTATTAAATTGGTCGAGAACTGATTTTTTGTGGAACACAACTAGGGTCTAAACTTTTACAATGAACACATTGATATTAGCCAAGTTTTATGATTAAAATAAAAATAAAAATGCTAAACTATTGTGTTTTCAAACAACAAGCAATCATGTGGATTCAATTGTTTTGGCTTATGAGGTAACTTCTTCAGGAATGATCATTGTTTCATGCGATCATACAAGTATGCTGTGAAATGGTGGATGCAGGCTCTTATTACTCCAAGAAGATGCGTCCTCCGATATACCCTAGTCCTGATATACCTAATTCTGTACAGGGACAAAATTGGTACGGGGAACCCTTAGAGCACTGGAGGAGACTCACCAATTCTTACTTGCCTGTTTCGGAGTGAATCACCACGTCCAGAACAGGTTTTGTGAAAAGGTGGAAGGTGATGGAGGGATGAATGTGTATGGTGTCCTTATAACTCCCCGAAGATTTACAGGGACGATGCCCAGGCTTCGTTGTTACAGCTATTTAGGCGTGACTCGCATGCGCTGCATGACAACATTACCTATAAGTGAAGAGCAGCGGCGAGGTAAATACCGAACGTTGTGATGAGACTAGGTCTCAAAGTGCAATGCAGATGCAAATGCTGTTGGTGCGTGGTAGTCAAGTCCACGTCACTGGTGTAGCTTTGGTGGTGATGAAATCCACCTTGTCTACGTGTAAAAACAATATGATAAAGTGATTAAACGCAGGGTTCTTTCCAACTTGAAATAAATCACTAGCAGAAAATAATTACGTACCTGAGCGTACTCTTTTTTTTTTGGTTTCAGCAATTGTCTTTGAATGGTGGTATTTTTGCGGGATTTTTTGTTGTTTTTGTTTTTGTTTTTGTTTTTGACAATATTCTAGCAATGCGGTTCTACAGAAAACAAATTAGTAGTTATCCTGCAGATGAAATGTTAGAAAAGTGATCGTGGTTGTTTTTGATTTTCCAGATCGCTCAACGGCGCAGGAAAAGAGCATACACAACCAACGACCAAAAAAATATTAAGAATATGACAAAGGGAAATAATTATTAAAATGACAGTTGAAAAACAAAGCTAGAGGATCCTGCAATGTTAGAACAAGAAACTAAAAAATTGTGACCGTTTCTGATTTTCTAGATCGCTTGAAGGCGCAAGAAAAGAGCATACGCGAATACAATTGAAATAGTTTTTTTTTTTTAAATATTAATAATTATTGTAATTAATCATGATTGCAAAATAGTGATAATGATTATTTTCACAAAAAAGAAAAATGATGAAAGAAGAGGGTGAAAACGTTACTTAGAAGTGTTTTCGTGGAAAATTTAAATGTAAGGCAAAAAATTAAAAATAAAAATTATTTTCTAAAGCTTGAGTGGCCTCACGTTTCTGATTTCCAATATCACTTTTGAAGTGCGAGGAAAGACCATACGTGTGAAGATGTTTCGTGAAATAAAAATTAAAAAATAAAAATAAATAAAACTATAATTTGGTGTTTTTTTGTGAAAAAGACAGGTGTTAGAAGAAATGAAACCAATTTTTTTTTGTAAGTCTAAATCTAAAAATGATTTTTTCATTGCATATATCTTTTCAATACCTTTCCGTTAAAAAAAAAATGAAGTCATTCCGAGTTCGGGAGCAAAAGTTATGGCTTCCGGAAGATGGGCTACGAGAACGCTCTGAATGAAAATTTTAAACGTGAGAAAAACGTCCCGGGAGCTGTTTTTTTTATTTTCTGACTTCTATACTTCACCTGAGAAGCTAAAATTTTGTCAACAAGGTTAAAAAAGAAAAATAAACAGAAAGAAAGAGTTAGATCACAAAATGATTGATTAAAATAAAAGAAAATAAAAATGATTAACTTCCTACAAAGCAGTTATTTTAGCAAAAATAAATAAATAAATGCATTTTCCGGATTGGTTGTCCCATGACAGTAAGATAATAAACTAATGGCTAGTTCATGTGTTTCTACAGATGATGAGTAAATAACAAAATCAAAACTGGAAACTAAGCACCAAGCGCCGAGGAGATCAAAGACAGAATGAGCTTCAGAGTTTCATTGTTGCTATAACCTGTAGATGCACCACAAAACACCACACAACAAAAACACTATCCAAAGCGTGAAGGTTAACCAAAGAAGACCATAAGGAATAGAAAATGAAATAATAATGAACAATAATAAACAAAGAATAGATAAAACCACTAATTGGAAAATTAATGGTAATAGATCGAAAGTAACCGGGCGTGCCAGAATGTAAGCTATGAAAAATACACTACTAACAAGGAAGTAAAATACCAATAATCATACCTCCTCCTTCGCGTTCCGTAGCAAACCTCAGAATGGGCTAGGAAGCTTGGATTGAGCCCTGATTTTGTGATATGTAGGTGCTTTTCTTCAAGACTGAGCAAGGCCTTCCTGTAACAACGATCCTCTTACTTTGCACTGGATGGGAAAAATGATTATGAGACTATTTTGGCATTAGGACTAGGCAAAAGGATGTTCTTTGCTCAAAGGATGCAAGAACTTAGATATGGCATTCAAGCTTATTCTCCGAGTGTTTAGAGGGGAGGGGTAAGGTTGTATTTATAGCCTGAGGGAGTGATTAGCTTAGATTAATTTAAGTAATCATGGTTTGAAAATGTGGGCAAGATTAAGTGGGTGGTTTGAAAATGTGGGCAAGATTAGGTGGGTGGTTTGAAAATGTGGGCAATATTAGGTGAGTGGGGACCACAAAGAATGGGTGAGGATTTGAATTATATTTTTAATTCATAAGTGGAGGATTTTAGGTGAGTGGGGACCACGAATGGTGGTTGAGGATTTGAATTTGAATTTTAAATTCAATAGTGGAAAAACATGGAGAATAATGACATGTGGTGAGGATTAGATTATTTTTAGATTTTGAAATGGATAATTAATCAAATTATATTTGATTAATTCGAAGTGTATTTTTGTGGGAAATGAGGAAGGGAAATTAATTGATTTAGGATAGATGTGAAATTGGGGTGTCTACACTTGGCATATTCTTTTCTTAGGAGAGAAGGCTTGAATGTAATAGAGAGATATATAATACATGTTTTAAGACATGTAAAGGGTCGAGAGTTCATTTTCATGAGAAAATTTTGAGAAAAGCTCATCTTCTGAGAAACCAGGTTAACTTCCTTTGTGTTAGATTTTCATTCATGTTGAGTTGTTTACAAGTGTATAGCCATCAACAAGCTCTGAGATTGTTTAAAATAACTCTCCCCTGTTGATGAATCTGATAAACTTTGAGTTAATTTGTGTAAAATCTCTGGCAATTTTGTGTTTATTTCATTTCAGAATGTCTGCAAGTAGTTGTTCTAGTTCCTATTGCAATCTTGTATCAAAATCTATCTGAATCACACAGGTTTCAATCCTTGTGATAGCTTAGTGGCATATGCAATTTCATTTTCCAGAAGAGCTTTCATTTGGGAATGAAATAAACGATTTAAAATCACTTTTCTTTCATCTGTTGATAGAGATTGTTTGTAAGCTTTTGGGTATACCTTAGGCATGATTTATCTTAAATTTTGATGTTTTATTGGGTTTTCTAACTCAAGCCTTTGTGCTAGAATCTCAAAGATTGTGTGAAAAGGTGAAAATCTGGGCCTCCATTGATGCACACCTTCTGGTTGAAGGAATGTTTTAACTATTTTAAAGCTTTCTATTATTGAAGTTCTCCATTGTTGTGAAGCTCCTCAAGGATCTAGCAAAGTCCAATCTATCTTGTTGAACTCCCACCCAAAAGATCATTCAAAACAACTAATCCTACCCTGTTTTACCCCTGGTTTGACCTATATACCCATAGAAGATCAAAATCCATTTGCTAAAGTATACAGAACAGATCAGGATTTCAAAATGTCTTAAGTAAACCTTGCCTTGCATTGAAATTATCTCCATAATCTGGAAGTGACAACTTGTGAAAGTCAGATTTGGAGTGTTGATCATATTTTCCCAAGGCCCCTTCATACTATTTGCATAAATTGAGGGTTTTCTTCATCTCCTTCACTAAATAGGTTCTCTTACCTTGGTTAAAAGGCACAACCTAAAACAATTAGGATAAGATCAAGTCCTATTTGAGTGCTAACCATCTCTCCACAAATCTAAGTGCCAGTTAGATCATATCCTCAGCTAAAAAATGACACACACCATGATCCATCTATCTTCAAGCTTCATGCCATATCTTTGATGCTACTCAAACTGAAAAGGAGAACAAATTTGGGTACCAACATCAGTGGCACCATTGTCGGGGATGAAGAATGCAATATCCAGAACAATTTGTTAATTTACTTCCAGTTCATATTCTTTTGATCCTCTCAACACACCAGTGACACTGTTGCCGAGGACATTCTTAGTTCAATCTGATCCATGTGCATACATATTTGAGATATTTGAATGCATATAAAACCTTGGTAATGTCTCTTGTAAGTTTTGTCTACAAATATATTATTGAAGCATTATTCTATACTCAGATTTGCAAGGTATATGCAAAGGTTTCAAACTCTGTCTACAATTTTATCAATTTCTAGCAGCAGTTGCACTTCATTTGCATCTTTGGTTGATAGATTCAAGAAAAGGAAGATTTAATCTATAAATTTTGGTAATATTTTTAGTGTTGATAGGTATTTAACAAAGTATTTTAGTGCATTTGCACAACTAAGGTTAAATTCCTTAGTGGCGACTCCATGCTATTTCGATCTTGATAAATACCGGTGTCTTAGCTTTCTGTCATTTGTTTTTTGGTCTTGCTAATCTCTGCAAAACTAGAAGGAAGAATATCTCTCTTCATTAGAGACCACTAAGAAGGTTTTTCCCAAATTCAAGGAACTCAAAGCTAGAAGGGAGAAGATTTTGGAAGGATGTTGGAGAGTAGAGATCAAGGAAGAAGGTTCCCTTGGTTAAACAAGAGATTAATCAACCTGTCAATAAGGACTATAGTTATTCTTCAGATTAATCTGAATCATATATTCCTCTTGAAAATTTGCATTCTCCATCTGGAGAAGGACCTTCATTTGTATTTGAAAATATTACTCCTCATTCTGCCCCTATTTTTTCCAAATTTGCTAGAGTATATCAAGAAGTTGATCCTATAGGGGATATCCATTTTGAAGATTACATTTCTATTCCCTAAAGACCTCTCACTCCTCATCATTTTGTTTCTCCTCTAAGATAACCACCTCAAAAAAATATGCCTTAGCCTATACCTCCATTTGTTGTTAACACCTTTGGTCCTATAAAATTTAGAGGAATGGATGGTTACCCAAATGTTGTCCCACAAGATGTAAGGAATAGGTTGCCAAAGTTCCAAAGTAACAATGTTATAACTGGTGATCATCATCTCAAAATTTTTGTTAACATGATGGAGGATTTTGAAATTAGATTTAAGAATGTGTACATTAAATTATTCATTCATACACTAGAAGAGGATGCAAGGGATTAGTACAAGGTTCTACCTGATAATTCTATTGACTCTTGGACTAAAATGAACAATGAATTTAGGTTGCAATATGGTGATAAGACTGATCCTAGGTTTATCTTGTCTGAGTTTGAAAATATCAAGAAGAACCTCAATGAATTAGTTCATGACTTCAACATAAGGTTTAACAAAACTTTGAGAAGGTTTCATGTTAATTTGAGGCCATGTAATGAATCATTCTTGATCAAATATATAGATGTATTTGATAAGAAGGTAGCCTACTACTTAAGAAACAAAAACCCTACTAATTTAAGGCAGGTCTTTACCATGGCACTACAGATTGAAAATAATATTAAGGCCATTGGGAAACCTCTCAAGAGAGATGGTGTAAAGTTGATAAACCCTAGAAAACCTCAAGCTAAAAAGGGTGCTGATTTGGAGGAGGTTGTGAAAACTTTGGCAGGGGCTATCGAAGAAATATCATACAAGTTAGCTCGGGTAGAGAAGGTAATTGTGTAGGCTTCACAAGGTCAACAAAAATCACAAAATTATGACAGATTCGCTAATCATCCTAGGGGTGATCAGAGATCTGATGATAGAGGGAAAGGACCTATGGGGTCTACAAATAGACATCCTCAAGCACGTGAAGGAAGAGTGTTACCTGATCCCCTAATTGTTAGGGTTGTTGCTGTTGAGGAAGTTGTTGACATTCATTAGTGTGATAATTTTTTTATACCCCATCCTCCATGTGGAAAAAATCAAAAAATTGAAGAGGAAGTTGATGATGAAATTGATGATGATGCCCGCATGATGGAGATCCCTGCAAGTTCACCAAGGGGAGAAGCTTTAACAGATGTCATAAGTGGTAGGACTGCTATTGTTTTTTGGGATTGTATCCAATGGGTACATCTTATTCCTCCTCATCTTTTAGAAATTGATAATGTACAAGCCTTTGAGATGCCCAATAATTATTTTGAATACTTGAGGGCATTGATGATTGAGAAGTATGATGGAGGGGTTCCTTCAGAGGAGGATAGGCAACTTCTTATGAACGTTATAGTTTCCTAAGAGAAGGAGCACAATACTAGAAGTAAATTTGTCAAGGGGCAACAAGAAAAGTCAAAATTTTCATTGCTTACTAAAGAAAATCCAAAGAAAAATACATTTGGTAAAGGCCCTTTTCCCCCAAGAAAAACTTGTGATCCTCCCCATGCCCAAATTGTAAAGACTTCCATACCATCTAATGAATTTTCCATTCTTTCCCCTAGTGCTGCTTTACCCAAGAATGCTCCATATGATATTGCCCAAGTCTTGATTCAGATCAAGATTCTTGTCCCAATTGTTGAGTTACTTAGAATTCCTGAGCACAAGAAGAGGGATTTTGAATATTTAGAATTTAGAGAGGAAGAGAGTACCACTGGTAGAGTTGGAAACAAGGTTGGGATTCTTATTTCCATTACATAATTGGAATAGCCACAATTGTTGGAAGAGTTGGGTGAACCACTTGAGGTTTACTTAGGAACTTTGTTATTTGGTTAAATCTCAACTTAACATGGATCCGTTTTTCACTACCTTGGTTATCAAAGACAAGATGTTACATAACTGTATGTTTGAATCTGGGGCATCATGCAATGTCATGCCTTTGGAGGTCATGAATGAATTGGAAATCAAAGTGACAACAACATATGGCAAGTGTACTGCTATGGATTCCAGGGAAGTGCCAGTTATTGGGTGTGTCAAATATTTGGTGGTGTAACTTACATCTTATCTTGGGAGGAATTTAAAATTAGATGTTGTGATTGTTGATTGCCCTGCCAAATGGGGTATGTTATTATCAAGGGAATGGGTTGCAAGTGTTGGTGGGAGTGTCCAAATGGACATGTATTATGCCACTATCCCCATCGAAGGAAACTTAGTAAAGTTAAATGGAGAGAAAAAGATGTTGTACCTTATTGAAGACCCAAACAATGCATCTTGTGATGTTTTGCAGGATGATGCTAGTACTGATCACTTTGTGAGTTTTGTGGATTTTAGGGAGTATGTATTTGTTGAAAACATATCTCCTAAGTATGTTGTTTTTTCTGGAAATTTGGTCCTTGATTCAGCCTTGAAATATGTTAAAAGGTTTGACCTGAACACAATGGAGAAGCTTCAAAGAAACTGGATGGTTTATAAATTAAAAAAGAAGAAAATGATGTATATTTCCAGTTGTTAAAAACATATCAGAACCTCTTGGCATGGTCATATCCATCATGAAGGACATGTTGGGTTTCCCCTTGATTTGTTTTCTTTGAATCAAGGTTTGTTTACCAACTTGTACAGTGTATAGTGTTTGGCTTTTGCTCTGTTTTTGGTGTTTTGTTGGTTCATGGTTTCCTTGGTGTGTGGTATCTTTTTTGTCAGTTTCTCAACTAGTTTCTTGGTGGCTTTGGCTCATGACTCTGTTTACCCAATAGATTATTTTGACACTTGGTCTTCTTCTTTTGTTCTTGTGGCACTCGCTGGGAGTGCCCATCCCAAACCAAGATCCGATGTTGGTGCCATTTTTGAGCTTGCATCATTTTTCCCTAAATTTTTCCTTCATTCTACATGCTCTAAAACATTTTTCTCTCAAATTAGTGGTCTACAACTTTTCCCTCCAGTAGAATGCCTTGAAATTATCATAAACTTGTTATTTTTTCCCAATTTGAATGAAATCAGCACGTGTGCCCTATTTTTTCCAAATCTACAGGCCTCTACTATTTTTCCTTTTTTCTCTATCATAGAAGTTCAAAATTGATCGATTCACACTTGTATGGATTTGAAAATCCAATCACATTATCAAAAATGATTTGAAAACATGTTTCAGTTGGTTTAATTTCAAGAAATTTGTCATCCTTAGTGAAAAAATCAAATTCTAGGGCATCCCTGGCATTTTTTGTGTTTTGACGGTCAGACATGTGTCATTTTCTCGTCAAATTATTCTTCAGCATTCATTGGCAACGCAGCTTATTCTAATTGGCTGAGGGATTGCGGAATTTTTTTTAACTTATCACTTTTTGCTTTTTTGGAAAAAGGGTGAATTTGGTCCTATGCCTCTACTTTACTCTGATTGGTTCTAATGTTGCTGACGTGTCCTCTTTTGATTGGATGAGAAGCAACGATTTCTTTTTATGCCTTAAGGAATTTTGGAAAAAGGGTTAAAGTGCAAAGAAAATGCCTAGGGCCCATAAAAAATCAGAATCAAACACGTGGCATCTTCAGATCCAAGGACAAAATTGTGGATGCTGAGGTTCTTTTGATGTTTTTTGAATTTATTTGGTTAAAATATTAAAGTAAAAAAAATTGGAACTCTGCAGCGAATCACAGGTGGACATGTGTCACATTTGTATTAGAGGTGGAACTTCAGGCCTTGGGGCAAAATTGAGATTTTTTCCCCATTTTTTGGCATAAAGGCATAAAATTAAAAGGAAGAACGCAAGCCTGTAGGGAATCAGCAATTGCAAATTCTCAAGGATAGAATCGGAGGTGAAGGTCTGTGCAGATAATTTGGAAAAAAAATCTTTTTCCAAAAAGGTGGAAATGTGTAGAATCGGTCTGCGTTTCCAATGGGGCCCACTTTGGGACACGTATCAGGCCCATTTTCAAAGGGCAGAGGGGCGTAGAAAAATTTCAATTTTTTTACATTTTCCAAAAGTGTTAAAATGTCAAAAAGTGATCCCAAGCCCATTTCTAATCACATTGTGACACGTGGAGGGCTCAGATTAAAGGATAAAGGAAGTCAATGATAACTATGCATTTTTTAGTTTGGCTGCCATTTGAGCTCTAGGAAGCTTGGAGATGTGATTTTTACATCAATTTTCATGAAATTTTTGGCGAATTCATGTCCTTTTTTCCTTCAAGGATCAATGGAATCAATTTGAAAATTCAATTTGCAGATCTGAGGTACTTTTGAAATGAAATTTTGTTCGAGCTCGAGTAGAAACGTAAAATACCAGATCCAAAAGTTGTAGAGGAAAATTTGGAAAGTGTAAAGGTGAAATGATGAAAGAGGAGCATGTTGCATGAAATAAGGAGGAAAAACATAAGCCTAGTTGAAATTATGATGCAAAAATCCTTAATGATTCACCTTTTTCGAAACACCTAGAAAATTTTGTTGCAAATATGTTAAACGTCCCTGTCTATGAATCATGATGGAGTTTTGTAACAAACTTGATGATTGGCATATTATTTTCTTGGGAGAGAAGGCTTGAATGTAATAGAGAGATATAGAATACATGTTTTGAGACATGCAAAATGTCGAGAGTTCATTTTCATGAGAAAATTTTGAGAAAATCTCATCTTCTAAGAAACCCTCCAAAAAAACCAAGTTAACTGTCCTTCTATGTCAGATTCTTCATTCATGTTGAGTTGGTTACAAGTGTATAGCCATCACACAAGCTCTGAGATTGTTTCCTGATAACTATCCCTTGCTAATGAATCTAGCATAGATTTTGAATTAATCTATGTTAAATCTTTGGGCAATGTTGTGTTTGTTATCATGTTTATAATGTCTGTAAACAGTTGTCCTTGTTCCTGTTGCAATATTGTATCAAAATCTATCTAAATCACATAGGTCTCAATCCTTGTGATAGTTTAGTGGCATATGCAATTTCATTTTCCAGAAGATATTTTGTCTGGGAATGAAATAAACGATTTAAAATCACTTTTCTTTCATCTGTTGACAAAGATTGTTTGTAAGATTTTGGGTGTACCTTAGGCGCGATTTATCTTAGATTTTGATAGTTTATTGGGTTTTTTAGCTCGATCCTTCGAGTTATAATATCAAAGATTGTGTGAAAAGTTACAAACTTGGGCCTCCATTGAATGCTCACCTTCTGGTTGAAAGGAACATTTTAACTATTTTGAAGCATTTTATGTTATTCGATAGTTCTCCATTTTTGTAAGAGGTTCTCAAGGATCTGGCAAATTCCAAGTTTGTCTTACCTCAACTCCCACAAAAAATCATTCAAAACAACTAATCCTACCCCATACTACCCCTGTTTTGACCCGTATACCCACAGAAGATCAAATTCCATTTGTTAAAGTATGTAAAATAGATCAGGATTTCAAAATGTCTTCAGTAACCCTTGCCTTACATTGAAATTATCTCCATAATCTGGAAGTGACAACTTGTGAAAGTCAGATTTGGAGTGTTGATCATATTTTATCCAAGGCCCCTTCATAAAAATTACAAAAATTGAAGGGATGTGCTTCATCTCCTTCCATAAACAAACCAGGCTATAAAAGGGTCCTCTTACCCTAGTTGAAAGGTACAACATACAATAGTGAAGACAAGATCAAATCCTCTTAAAGGTACTACCCACTCCTTTTCATAAGCCTGAGTGCTTAAAATTCAGATAGATTGCATATCCCCAGATATAAAACTGACATACATAATCATCTATCTGCCTTCGAGTCTCTGTTAAATCCATGATGCTTCTCGGCCTTTGAAGGAGATTAAATTTGGGTACCAACAAGGTATCAAGGTCAATTCCTTATTGATGTATCCTAAACTAATTTGCATGGTTATGACAACTAACATTCACATCTCTAGTATTTACATAGTTATCTCTATTTGCATTCTCATCACCAAACATAAGCATACCTTTTTGACTTTGTCTAAAAGACTTGCATTCTTATTTGCTTGTAGACTCTCCTTTGTTGTTGCACTTTAACAATGGCATTCTCTCTCTATTAGGAAATAAGGGATAAAATATGAGGAATAATCCCTCACAGAATCACAACAGTAGAAACTAATATGTAGAAAATATTACAGATCTCAAATAAAAGTGAAGAATAAAATAACACAACACAAAGAGACAATATTTAATGTGGTTCACCCAATTTGGGCTACGTCCACCAAGAATCACTTGCTCAGATTTTATTACAAGCCACCGCTCTCTCAATACAATACCCACATCTGTTTGGAGCTATGCTCAACAAACTGTACAAAATTCACACCCGAATTCAAAACACATCTGCAATGTTACATTATACCTACCATATGCATAAAACCACTCCAAGGCTAATTTTACATGCACTCATCCCACATACATAATTCAATTACAACAAAAAGCTAATAATAGCTTCTAGTCAAAATCCCGCACATATGAGAAAAAACATTTCCCAGTATATCGGGCATATTTTAAGGCCAAAAACCCCGGCGAGACAACTATGGAAAGGATATAGTACTCTTAGTGTACAGTCTTCAACACTTTCTCACATGAAAATAGGCTCCACAACCTAGCAATAACTGACCTGGTTTGAATACCTGCCCCTTTTCAGTCCTCTTAGAGCACTATGCATCATTACAACTTACATGGTTATGAAAACTAACATTCACATCTCTAGTATTTACATAGCGATCTCTATTTACATGCTCATCACCAAACATAAGCATACCTTTTTGACTTTGTCTAAAAGAATCGCATTCTTATTTGCTTGTAAACTCTCCTTTGCTACTGCACTTTAACAATGGCATTCTCTCTCTAACAAGATGCTCCAAAATATCCATTCTCTCCTCCATTTGTACTTTCATCTGCTGAAATTGCTCCATCATCTCTCTAAGCAGGCTTTCCTGCTTGTTTTGCATCCTTGAGTGCAATTGTGACATTATCCTCCTAATGTCATTTATAGCCTTTAAATCAGGCTTTGATACCAAAAATGGTGAAAGGGTCTTCTTAATCTATGTTATGTTATCACAATGTAGGCCACAACTACCTAACCATGCATGTCACCATCCTATCAATCCTTACTCTAAGGATTTACTTAGATGCTCTACTTGGTGTTTTGATTGACTTCATAAGTAACATGTTCACCCTTTGAAGTTATTCAAGTAAATATGAAGAGAAAAACATGAAGTTCATACCCTTACCTTATGTGATCAACCTCCCCTGCTCTATTTTATAATCCACAGTCAGCATATACTGTGATTCTCTTAGTTATGATCATAACACTTTGTTTTCTCCTAGGCTCTTGATCCACTCCACTCACTCTTCCCTTCTTCCACCTTTGACTCCATTATGTAAATCTGATGTACTTTGTGAGTTCAACATGAGAACCTCACACCTCTTATCTACCCTATGCTCTACACTTGTCCTCACTTTCCATTCTATCAACCTTATCTTCACTCCCTCTTGCATAGGCTTCACATCACTGCCTAGCTTATAGAGTCTCTTCATAGCCTATCATGCCAAAATATCTTCTCCATACTTGTTATCATGCCAAATAGGTCTTAGACCTCTTACTCCACTTGTTCTAAGAGGACCAAATCCTTTGTTTCTTCATCACCCAATCACCCAACCTATACCTTAGAATTAGCCCACCTAGGCAAATTAGGACTAGTTACCACCCAAGGCGTAACAATAACATTTTGGAGAATGCTACACACCTAAGACTTGTTTGTGATACCTTTATTATACCTCCAAGATGATTCTAAACTTCTCTTAGGCATTCATTCCTCTTTAACACTATGTATACACTAGGTTTTAGGGCCTGTAGCCTTCTATATTATAGACAAAGTTAAATCTATGCATTGAATAAGGTTATCTCTGGGATAATAGATGACTAACACACCTTTTATAGTGTTTATGCATATATATGGAACTCAGAGTTGACTACTTTGTACAATAGTTGTACTTCTCCAACTCTGTCCTAGGTTAATTAGGTCTATTATGACCCTAAACCATAACAATGAACACTTATGAGCATAATTTCACCTGAAATTTGTTGGATCTACCTCAAGAATGTCAATAATATTGTGTCTATAAAGTTTAAAGGTCTACTCCTTCGTTACAACCTTCATGCATCTCATTTCCTTCTCAAACCTGTGCACTATCATAGTCAGACTGTCAACTTCAAAATATCCTTTCCACATGTGTGAATAAAATCCTAAAACTTCTCAGATCATTAATATACACGTGGACAAAGATTCTCACAAAATTTCATTTTTTTTAGTTGGATCAAATGAAAATAACACCAAGCCCTAGATTAAGCCCGAGGGCAAACAAATTGAGCTACATGGACTATTATGGAATTTCAAGGGCTAAAAAAATTTGACGATGTTTATCTCAACCTTACTCAATTGATCATGAAATCACAGTTTGCCAAACTCCCATTTCTATGATTGTCACACTCCAAGCTCGTTGCCTGTATAGAATTGCTAATGCGTGCATAGAAGAAACATGTATTATATTGCACAATACACTATGAATTCACTCTAAACCTTCATCATTTGTTTATTCATGCTCCATTGTGCCCTCCTACATTCATAATTTATGAGGAAATTAATTATGGAGACTAAGGATACCATTTTTGACACTTCAAACCACATTCCTAGTCTTGCTCAACTACGTCCTAAGACAACTCAACCACTTCCTAGCTTAAGAAAAGACCTTAACAACCCTAAACCTCGCTTATTAGAATGATTCCACATGGGAATACGATCTCCAAGTTTCATTTTACATATATTTGGCCTTCATGCAACAAATATGGCTTATTTAGGCTTCATACAACTTTTGCATAATTTGAATATTTTACCTACCTCATTTGGAGGGAAAATGATTTCATACACTCCTAAAACAAACTAGACTCCAATCACACATGACAACCTCTATGACCTCCTACTGATGCACCTGCATCACACTTGAACTCCTAATGACTTTTTACAACTCCATAGACACCATTTTAGCTTCAAGTACACTCAGAACTCATGAGAATGCTTAATACTTGCACAACTACTCGTGGATGACCTTAAGACATCAATGAGATATAGACAAGGCATAATGATTTTCACAGCACTTAGACACACTAAACACAGTCAAATTTTGACACAAATACTATGATTACACTCTTCATTAGTTCAAGAACACCTATATGCTTCTTATGACATAATGATGAGACTCATGAACACCCTACAACATCTCATATAGACAGTCTGACATAAGAATGCAAGACAAGTACTGAGATGACTCACACACACGCACACACCATATTGCTACATGACAGAGATCATGATGAAACAAAATTGGATAGTGGAAACATATATTTTTACACTTTAAAGGATTAAAAGACTTGAACCATGAAAAATACAACATTTCCAACCATATGGAAATGATAGGAACATGCTATATGACTTGAAATGACATACCTTAACGTCATGTAGAAGTCAAATAGATGACTAAGACAGACTGCCTCCTCACACCAATGCTTCATTTACACCTATACACCTATAAGAATCCCAATAGAGGCATATGTCATCATGGAGGAGCTTGATGAGAGACCTAAGAAGGTCTCAAACCCTCTTCTTGCACCTTGACTGATTCCTCCTTTTCTGATTCAACTTTTTTCATAGTAGATCCCTCCTTTTGCTCAGTCACATCCTTGGAATCCTCTTTAGCACTTTGACTAGTCTCATCCTTCTTTTTGTATGCTTGAGCTTGTGGCTTAGGTATTTGAGACTCTTTCTTCAACTGACCTGCATTACAAAACCTTGCAATGTGCCCTATCTTGTGGCACCTAAAGCATTCCACTTGTCTCCCTTTGCACTCAAAATCCCTATGTCCATATCCATTACAAGCATATAAATACCCATTGAATTTTCTTACATACATTCTTGTGTTTGATGGCCCATTTTTGCAATACTTTGTAAGATGTCCTCTCTCATGGAAATGATAACATTCAGATCCATATCTTTGACCTAATTTTTTCTCCCTCTTGTCTTGACATTCCTCTTCCTTATTTCCTTCACAATGTTTCTTTCCTTTTCCATCATCCTTCTTTTCAACCTTAGGACTACAAAAAGTAGCCCTATGTCCATAAGCACCACATTTGTAATAATTACCATGAAAAATACCATACCTATATGCATTTGGTTTCTTGATAGATGATCTTCCATGAGGTGAAAGCCTTGAAATCTCTCCCTTTCTTGGCTTCCTTCTTTCATTAGATCCTTGACTTGACTCTTCTTCATTCTTCTCTGATTTGGATGAATTCTCATTGAATCCTAGGCCTTTTCTATCACCATATGTCATTTCATTTTTCCAACATCTTACTCATATTTTCTAAACTTCCCTTAAAAAGATAATATTTTTCTTGTCATGGTGGTGCCTTATATCTTTCTTCAAATCCTCTGAGATATTTCTTCCTCTTAATCTTTAGCTCAGCTTGTTCCTCCTCAAGTTGAGTTCGTTTGAAACCTTGACTATTTCTTCATTTATCAACCTTAATGTTTGATACACACATTTCCTTATTGAAGGAATTTCTAAATTTTCTCAAAATATTGAGCCTCCTCAAGTCTTGTTCACCAAAATATTGACTAGCTTTCATGAGTTGCAACTTAACCTGTCAGGGTTCGCTTGATACCAATTGTCTGGATCTTTATGACAAAGGTATTACCCTCAATTGACCAAAGATATCCCTCTAGATTATGGAGGATCTAGAATTCTAAGGGCCCCAGATGATACCAATTGTATGAAGTCGACTGGAACTGAGAGGAGGGGGGTGAATTAGTCCCCGATAAAACTTACTCACTTGTGCTTCAAAACCCTAACCACACAAAATCATGTAGAACACATCAAAGCATACAACCATTTATAATGAAGTGAAATCAAATGTAAGGAAAAAATATGATATCAAAGGCACATATATTGATAATCAAATCAGATCCACACACTTATATATATGCTCAAATCAGATCACAAAGAGTAGTGTCTTCAACAATGAATCACAAGATACAATGAAGTGTTCTCAAGACAATCAATGTCTCATGAATACATAGGAAGATGTAAAACTATGAGAATGTATTAAACTTCAATATCATATCTTAAAGCACCTTAGAAACTTTAAAAATACATTAAAAAATCTATGAATAGAGCATCCAAGTCACAAGCACTCAAATCTCCCTTCCTTCTCCAACTCGCTCTCAAAGAAACAATACCAACTTTGCACTTGATCAAATTATCCTCATGAAAAATCAACCAACTTTTGTCTTAGAATGTAATTCCTGGTATTTTGGGTTTTTTTCTTTGCAGCAAAAGGGTTCTTCAAAAGAAGATAAAAAGGGGTTTCAAAAAGCTAGAACCATTATACCCATAACTTCACTTTTATACCCTCTCCAAGGCCCAAATTCAAACTCAGGTCATTTTCCCTCTACTTTAGGACTCAACCATGCATCATAGAAAAATCCCATAAAATTTAAATATAACATTCACAATTGACCCAATTAGGCCAGCCTAGCTCAAGCCATCATTTCATGTGCCAAAAATGGCTCAAAACCCCATGGGCACAATCTTAAAATTTCCTTAACATTAGTACCATAATTTTTCATGACCCATAACTCATCACACATGTTTAAATTAACATTTAAAACATCATACATGGATCACAATTAATATTAACCAATAAAATTATTTCCTTTACTTAGCCCAGTATCCCTTTATTCTTCTCAAAACAGTTGTTTCTACACCCTTCACACCTTGGAAACTTCATAATGCCACCAAATCACTTATAATTAACCAAACCATTTCATGTAACAACTCAATGGAAATTTAAGATCATGTAGAATGCTTCCAATCAAGTTAGAAGCCATGATACATCCATCTCTTCAAACCACAACTACTTTTGCCTTCACCAAATCATCCTACCAAAAATGTTGTTTCCAAAGGTTAGCTCATAAAAACATTTTAAAAACATTCAATACCTAAAATGGATTCATTATATGAAAAATTAATCCCTATTCACATTACAGGTATATAAAGCATCACCCAATCAATCTCATGCTTCAAATAACATCAAACTTTCACCAGAACACATGTGTGTCTTGAACTACCAAAAATATTGTGTCAAAATAATGCCCTGGAAACCATATCAAATCACCTCATCATGAGGAAAAAATCATAGCACTGCAACTTAATCTTAATCCTCTTTCCAACACAACTTTAATCACTTCAAAAATCCTACTATAGCTCAAGTTATAACCATTTTACTAAACCCTACTATTTGAGATCCTAAAACTGCCCTTTGACCAATCAACCTATATGGACCTCAAAACATCATGTAACTACATAAACACGTCATGTAACCTTCATTTACATCAATAAAAACTCCCATTAATCATGAACCATTAATTTTGCATGTTACTCCTTTGGACCGTCTTGTCCTAAAATATTCTTCATCATAAACTGCTATTTTTAGGTGGGGCCCACTCATGACCATGACCTCAACCATACATTTATGGAAATTTTAAAGAGTCCTCTACAAACATAAAATCATTAATTTTGATGAAACAATAACAATGGGTTAGTATACTTCATTCTCTACAAACTGCTCCTAGCTAGGGTTTAACTAGGGTTTTAAACCACTTTACCTTCTTAACATTCGTTCATAAAATGATGACGATAAAATGATCTCATTATTTTTTTGAAACCTTATAAACTCACCATAGAATATTCCCTGAAATTCAAAATGTCCCATGCAAAGCACAAACTATTCACAACGAGCATCTGAAGTTGAACTTGAGCTAGAAAATGACTTGTTTTTCACCCTATCTCACATAATCAGTCATATTTTGCAAATTTCACATCATTGGAACCTAATTTTTTTCTCAAGAACTATGAAACATAATTATAACATCTCCAATCATCATAATTCCAAATACCATACCTTAATATCTCCAGTCATCTAAGACTTCACCTATGCTTCACCTTAGGGATCCTCACTATAGAAGCTAGGGTCAATTGAAATAATGCAATAACTGAAGGAGAAACCTCTAAAAATGACCCAAAAATACCTCATATGCCATGATATACCTGAATTCATGATTCCATGAGCTCATATAGCTCCAAACCACTATGTCACACCTCCAAGCTACTATACCTACTCCCAATGAGCACCTGTAACCAAGTGAACCACTTGTACATGTACCATGCCACTATTGTGAGTGCTCAAGCACCCTCAAAACATGCTAGTCATCATGTCAACATGCTTCCCAAGCATCCAAGAAGCTCATACTGTCATGTTGCATCTTCTAGGCACCTGTATAGGCTTGCAAGAGTAAGCACATCTCATTGAATCCTACTGTATCAACTCAAACACATCTGAAACAGTATGTTATAATCAATTAAATCATCATGAAATCATAATACAACATTCATTTTGTCATTAATGTGGTTTTGCATCAATGACAACACCTATTAGGACCACATGTCAATAATTTTCTTAGGTTACATAAACTTAAAAACTATTCATATATGAGGATCTAGAGTATGTCATCAAGTCACCTAAAAATTCAAATATTGGTAGATTATATGACGTTTTTCAAACCCACCAAGATTATACTAAGTGCAAAAAATAAATTGTATTCCATGGGGGTTAGCATGATCAATCAGTGTATATTAAGACATGGAACAAATCATTTGATGCACGAGGAGCGTGAATTAAGATTGATGCAAATGGTGCATGTGGAGGAAAGGTAAATTATGCATTAATTTTGTGTCACTATCTTTGATATATCTTCAAACAAGTTCTAGTAGCATGTGCCTCAAGAAAAAATGAGAATATCTTTGTTGAACTATGTATTGGAAGGGATTGTAGAAACCGAGTGGGCTACACATAAAAATAAGCATTTGGCATAGAGAGAAGCAATCAATATGTTTTGCACAAGCTTCACGCTACCTTCGAGGTTGAAAACATCATGGCCAATTTTTCACACAAACTAATGCCTAATTTAAATAAATTTAAATCTTTATCTAAGGACTGAGATCAAATGACTATAACAATAACAAGCAATATCTAGCATGTAAAGTACAAGAAAGTGTGCAAGATAGGAGATAAGAGTGACTTAGCTTATATCGAAGGATCTTGACTGATTTTGGGTTAGAAAATATGTTGGAAAGGATGGATCTAACTCATGTAATCTTTGTTTGAGAAATAAGGATCTAGGAACTCTTCAAATAGGACCACCCTGGGTGTTAGTGTCTAATTTGGGTGTTAGTGCCCTTCTTTTGGTCTTTTCAAAGTTTAAACTTGGTTTCTTCTTTTCATTTTTTGTCACATAAGATCTATTTTAGGGATCATGTGTCACCTGAACATGTAAAACAAACCCTAGTTACATGCACAAAGCTCAAGCAAACATTATATGAAATAAATAATGCATATGCTCGAGTCAAAATGACCAACAGTCCCCTCAATGTGGTTGTCACCGAACGGTTTACTACATTTCAAACTCTGTGTAGTTCTGGTGTGTGTGTGTGTGTGTGTGTGTGTGTGTGTGTGTGTGTGTGTGTGTGTGTGTGTGTGTGTGTGTGTGTGTGTGTGTGTGTGTGTGTGTGATTGAGTTTGTGTATCTTGAAGCTAGGTTACCCTTGTGTTAGTCACACTAAGATAATGGGATATAACCAATTTTCCCAAAATATGAATGTGTGAGATGGAATTCAGAAATAACCCTTCCTATGTAGTCAACAATGTAACCCAAATGTAGTCTTTGAATGTTGCTTTTTGCCCAAGTAGTAGATAACAAGAATTAGCTCCAATTGATTAACCCTTAATGAGAGTAAGTCAAGTATATATATGATTCCCTTATTTGAATTTCAATTTAACAATAAGAAAAATTGACTCAAAGTAATAAGAAAGATTTGAGAAAATGTACCAAATGATGTGGCATTTGTAAATTAGGAATAGGAGGGAAAAGGACAAAAGCGCCCAAAGGGGAAATTAACGCCTAAGCACTTGTATCCCTAATGGGCGATACTTTCCGAGATGCTAAGAGGATATAACAGTAAATACAGAGCTTGGCCATATGTTTTTTAATGTTTAAGAGTAAAGTGGTCATTCTAGAAAAATAAATAAGAAGAGTGTGTAAGAGGATAAAACAATGTAAAAGAAAAATATGTCTTGTTGATGTCTAGTTTTTTCACTTAGGAATCATGCATATAACAACATACTTAGAGGCCTGATGTAAATAGAAAGTGTATGATTTCGTGACTATATTTTCCCCCACTTTATGTTGGTGAATGAATATTTGGTAGCACAAAGTAGATAAGAATAACATACCTTGTGGATATTCAAAGGGAGTTATATCCGATAGCGTGCCGAATGAGGAATGTGCTTGATACAATGTTAAATGGAGATTGTGAAGTGTGTATCATAGTATTTATAAAAGGGGATAAGGATCCTAGGGGTGACCTTGTGTGTGTAGTAGAAGTGATGTATGTGTGTGTTCCTTGGATATTTCCTTTTCCAACGCATCTTGTGATTAATATTGTTACTTATTCATTTGTGTTTCCCTCTTGTCAGATTAAAGTCGGACCTACAAAAATAAAATAAGTGTAGTCAATGCTCATGATAAATGAAATTTAACTTTAACTTAGTACATATCAAAATAGAAATACATATTGAAACACAAGTGAATCAATGATAGAATACACCTGTGTGTCCTAAGAGAAGAGATAATTATTCATGTATGTGCTTCCTTGGAGGTGGTTGGAATAGTACTGAGGATTTATGCATCCTGTCGCCAAACTAAGGATTTAAATGTCTTATTACTAAACTAAGGATTTGAGTGTCATGTCACTAAACTAAGGATTTTAGTGTCTTGTTGCCAAGGGAAGAGTATTGGGAGAGTAGGCAGCTTTGATCTCTAACCTTTAACACTTCCCCACAGATAAATGCCCCTATAGATGGCAAAAAATCTAATAGAAACCGATCACATATGATCCCAAGAAAAAATGAAGTGATTAGTTGAATTGCTCAAAGTGTGTGATATGCCACATATTTTGTTCATGTTGTTCATGATAGTAAATTGTAACTTTTATCCCAAATTTCCCCCCAGAAAGTTTGGTCAGAACAAGCCCTTACACATAAAGAAAATATGAAAGGAAAATGTTTCGGACCTATGAGCTCGCATTCCAAAACAAGGCAAAGGAAAAAATCAAAGTTTGAACCCGAGTCAAAGCCAAAGTGGGGAGGCGGAGGAAAAGGTGAAAATTTTCCTTTTGACAAAATGAAATAAACAAAAAGATTGGAGCGCATCTCCCTAGCCAACAAAAGGGTGTCACGCGTCCAGGCGGAGCAGCGGGGCTGCAAGATTTTTCTGGATTTTATTCTCGCGGAAAAAGGGGAAAAGATAAATTCTAAACCCGCAAACCCAATTTTGCCCTAATCTGGCTGGCACGTGTCCCACATTATCAAAAGGGGACCCATTTTTCAAGTTGTTTTCCCATCCATTTGTACGGACCCGATACAAACTTTGAAGGGGCATATCTTTCGGCTCAGGGATCGAAATATTGCAAATCTAATGCTGTTGGAAAGATCTCGGCCTCACCAACTAGATGGAGGAAACGTCTTCAGGCCTTCAATGCAGGATCCATCTTTCTCAACAACCAGATCAGATTCAATCTGTTTCCACCATTTCCTCTTCCTTCAAGGTGCCGAACAAAGGATTGATGTAGTAAAGATGGATTTGAGGGGCATATTTGATCGGAAGAATTAACAGCGGTGGTTGAGTTTCGACCTGCTTTTCCCACTTCTCTCTCTCTCTCTCTTTCTTCTCTCTGATCAAATCTATAAATACAGGGGCAGGATTCATTGTAAAAAATTTGTTGTTCATTTTTCTTCTCTACCTCTCCCTTCTTTTCTTCCCCAGGGTCGAAATGGAGTTCAAACCTCTTCCCACGCTTTGTAAATGGCATTTTTTGCCTCTATACAAATGCATGAAGCAATAAAATGTGTTTTTGTGATGCATTTGTCCATCCTTTACTCGTTTTTATTGCATCTTCTTGCCTCTCTTCATTTGCAGGGTATCTATGTATGTTTTTTGAATGTTTATTTACAAATTTCGGATCTATGTTCATGGATTTTGGAACATTTTCTATGTGAAATCCATCTCTGGTATGTGATGCACTTGTCCATCCTTTCCATTGCTCACCTCTCCTTGTTCCATGGAAGTTTTGGTAGATGATCAACACTTTCCTTCTCTGGTGTATCATTGTTTTAGTGTAGGCTCTATTTTTTCTTGTTTTCTTTCTCTCCTTATCTCCTTGTAAGTTAGATCAGGATTAGATTTGCTTGCATGCACTGGAATAGCTTGTGGTAGGTAGATTAGGAAGAGGAACCAACCTTCTCTGGAGGATCATTCCCATTTGCAAGTCCCACAGCTTGGGGAATGATCCAATGTTATGCAAATCACACCAAATGACCCTGCCTTAGAAAAGTAGACCTTATAACTCATTTGGGGGTGCTGTGATTTTGCACTAATAGTTTTGGCACACCCGGTGGGACCTTAGAGGTCTCCACTTCATTGCAACAAGATTGATGTGCACTTATTGCAATTTCTATCTTATTAGAAGCTTCAATTTGCACATCTGGCGACTCCATATGGTAAACAACTCATTCTTTGAGTTGTAGACCTGTTTTCAATTCACTTCCATTCATTCTTCTTTCCATATTATTTCATTCTTTCCATTCCATGAAGTTGTGCAATCATGACTTCATTTCCACCATGGAATTCAAATCTACAACAACAACAACACATTCCAACTCCAATAAGCTTTACAAATCCTTCAAATCAACATTTTGAGCAAATCCAAAATCAGCATGGTTACCCCTATGAGCAGCAGTTCCAAAATCAATTTGGCTATGGAGATTTCCAAGAGTAGGGGTATGTAAACAATGAAGAAAATCAAATGTAAGATGCTGATTTGCTGGAGAAGATCCAAAAAATGGAGATTGGCATGGTGTAGTCAAGAGATACAACTCAAATGAAGGCATTCAGAATTGGTTGCAGGGCACCATATCCATGGGAAGGCCATTTTCTAAGAAACTACAACCCTCAAGAGAAGATGGACTTCATAATTGACATGCTGTACCAACTTGCATAATGGACTAAGGAGATAGAAGCATATGAGCAGAGTATGAATCAACCTTGTCAATGGGTAAGTCATTCAATAGTTCCTTGTATTTCTTCTTCTTCATCTCAAGCTTTACCATTTCAACAATGTCGAGTTGTAAACCTAGCCAATGTTGCTCAAGCTGTGAAAACCATCCCTCCAACCCCTAGTCTTCCATCCCATCTCATCTTTTCTACCCTCTTCTCTTCCAAATCCAAATCCGCTCCACAAGAGCAAAAAGAAATACCTTCCACTTAAAGGAAAAAATAAGTTTCATCTCTTCCACCACCATAAAAAAATGAAAAAATTGTTGAATCTCAACCCACTCCTCTTTCCTTCCCAATTCCATGTGGAGAAGAAGAAATTTTAAAAATTAGTCATGAAGGTCATCAAGAAGAAGAAGTGAAAGAAGAAGAAATGGTTAAAAGCTTAGTGAGCTTAGCTCTTAGGTTTGGGATAACATAGATTCCTTTGTTGGTCAAGCCTTTAGAGGAGAAGAAAGTTGAAGAGCCAGTGGTGGCTAAGACTGAATTTGTAGTAGAGAAAGAACAAGAAAAGGAAGAAGAAGCTGACTTTCTCTGGAGGGCCATCTCAAGTCCACAAGTCCCACAACTTGAGAGATGGTCTAATGTTATGCAAATCACACCAAATGAGCTTGCCTTAGAAAAGTAGATTTTTAGAGCTCATTTAGGGGTGCTGTGATTTTGCACTAACAGTAACCGAACATGTTATTTTGAAAATTGGAATATATTGTCACTAATAACCTACTTATTATGTACTATAATTATTTCTATCCCTAGGACAAGAATGCCTAGGTGGGATAGTAGCACCCAATGCTCCTGTCTGTATTGGGCACTTCTATCTTGCACTGATTTTAGGCCCAATTCTAATTTTGAACATGTTTATTAGATCTTACTTATCTAGATTTTGTTGTGTACCATTTTGTCTCTTCTCTTTGAACTGCTGAAAGGGTGAAATTTTCACCCGATTATTACCCCCACTCATTTGGGGTGCATGAGATGAACAAAGGCAAGTGTGGCCCCAACGAGGAAAGATGAAACTAATGTGCACATATGAAATAAAAATCCTATAGGGGGAATAGGGAATACACATGGTAACAACCATGACATATGCAAAATAATGGAAAAGATTAGCCAAAAGTGTTAGTCACAAACGAGTATACTTGACACCACATAAATAAGTCAAAACACATAGTAACATAACAAGATACACAATGAGTAGCTGGTAGAATACATGGGACACCACTCACAATGACACAAGACACTTGAATCCTTTAAGGCTATATAAGCAATCAAATAATGAAGGATAGGGCATAACTCGTAAACAATGACAATCAATACACAAGAAAAGAAGACAAAATATAAGCAAATCAAATAACCATAGTTGGGAGTATGCCTACAAGATAAATGCTACACATGAAACACCCATTAGTATGTTAGAAAAATTGATAATATGCCACAACATATACAACTGTAAATAGGAATGAAAATAGTAGATATTGCAATGATAGAACATGAATATAGAGAAATAGAAAAGGTAGATACCACCAGGAGCCTTAGTGGGACTGGTATGGTATAATGCCAAGCATCATACATCACATAAGAACATTTATGTAATTTGAATTCACCTCAGGAGTACCACGTGAACGTGCATGTGTGTATGGAAAAAGATAGAACATATTATGAATCAAAGTAACATGGCAAACAAGGTGCAACATAAAATAGTCTAAGTAAACAATAGTACATTTAATCAAAATCTAAGCTAATATTTTTACATTTATGTAAATATGTGAAAATGAAATATAATAGCTATGAGAGGGGAACAAGGTTTCCCCTCAGTGTATGTGTGCAAAGAAAGGTCCATGTAGGTAAGTGCGCCCTCAACAGTTGTGTTTGAACCCAGAATAAGAGTGCGTCATCAGGTAGCGAGGGGGAACTATATTCCCCCCCAAGTATGAATGTTGTAATGATCTATCCAATAGGAACAAAGGGTGAGGGTCCATTATCTACCAATGTAAAATAAGAATGCATGTGATCATGATCCAAGGCCCTAGTGTTGTGTGAAAGTGCACGTGGAGAAATTAGAATAGGTGGAACATTGGAAAGTAATAGGTGCAATTTGGGAAACACAAGAGGTACGAAAGAATAATGTCAACATAGTGAGGGGAAAATCCTATAGAGTCCAAGATCCAAAATATATGAGGAGTAAGTGTAAACATAAGGATAAATGTGTGAGTCAAAAGATGTGTAACATATGTAATGTTAGGAGGCTCATCAATATTAACTTCAAGCAATGGAGGGAGATATGTGAGACTCTTCATAAACAATAGGTGAAATCTAGGAAGATGGAAAGCATTAAATTTGTTTATACTAGTCCCTATGACCATATACATAAATATATAAAGAGGGGGATTTATTTCCCCCATGGGTGCAACAAGGTGAGGTTTAGCCATAGGAAACGAATCATACATAGAAGCTTAGAAAATGACACCATTAGGAATCATATCTAAATCAATACTCTTTGTTCTAACTTGTGATGAGGAAGGTACAGAGAGTTATGTAGCATTATAAGTGCATCTAAGTTGTGTCAAGTAATAGATTTGAAATTCATGGTCATGGTAACATTGTGAAGGGGGTTTGAATGTCTCTCAACACCTTAAGTATCGTAGATGTAACGACCATCATAGGGGACAAAGCTATAGATATAGGTAAGTGTGTAACATTATGCATTAGGGATCAAGAATAATGTGGATGAGAATGAGACATAGTGGGAGGAGTATCATGGGTGCCATTAGAAAGTTCATCATGTAAATCAGTAGCACTATAGTCCATCACTGGAGGAGAATAATGTGTAATTTAAGTAGTGACTTCATTATCATGTATAAGAGGGATATCAAAAATATTAGCAACATGAGGCATGGAATATATTGTGGCATTATCCATGGAAGAAGGTGTTGCAACGGCATTGTGTGATATGGCATGGGTAGAAAGGATTGCATGCATATTATGTAACCAAAGACGACCTAGAAGGATATTATAAATGAGATCATGAGGCATAACGTAACATATAATATTAACAGTGGAAGGCCCTATAGCAATGGGTATAGTGATTTCTCCTGACCCTTTCTTAGGTGTGTTATCAAAACCACAAATACATAGAGTAAACGAAGTCAGATCAACAACAGAAAGTCCTATTTGATGGAGAAAGGAAATGTTGCATACATTGAGACCAAATTCATTATCAACTAAGACACACTTAATAAGCACATTAAGAATTTTAACCTGCATATAGAATGGGGAAGCATCATCATCAATTGTATGGTAAGCCATACAAGAATTTTACACAAGCAAGCTAGACAAACAAATAGATTTATATTGAAAGTGATGCTGATTAAAAAAACAATCGTCATCAAATGAATAAAATAACCATATCTTGAAATATAATTTGATATTACAGAAAAGAGGTAATTTTGAATTTTATAAATTGAAAGAAAAACCTCTAAGGGATTTGGTAAAAAGTGTGTTTTTTTTCAAATTATACCTCAATTACCAAAAAGTGTAATTTTGAATTTCCAAAAATTGTGCAAAAAATTAGGGAAAACAAAAGTATTTTTTGTTAAATATGTAAAAATTACAAATAACCTCAAAGAAATTTGAAAATAGAGTCGTTATACTTGAAATATGAAACAAAAGGTGATTTGAAAATTATGAGCCTTAGAAAGTGACCCAAAGGGTAGAATGAATCATGAAACCCTAGGATTTTTTTTATAGATTTGGTTTAGGACACGTTTAGATGAAAAATAAGTTTGAATCTAAAGATAAGATGTAAATATGAACCCTAATACAACTAGGGTTTGGGTTTGGAGAAGAATGGTTCCGATAAAGAACATGTAAGACATCGGGTTCATAAAAATGATTTAAAGAAATTAAAATCTTTATTGGAGGACTATGATCAAATGAATATAACTGTAACAAGCAAGATCTATCATGAAAAGTACAAGCAAATGTGCAATATAGGAGATAAGAGTGACTTAGCTTGTATCGGTAGATTTGGAGTGATTTTGGGCTGGAAAATAGGTTGGATTTGATATGTGCAAGCTCTGTTTGAGAAACTGGGATCTGGGAACTCTTCAGACATGACTTCCCCAGATGCTAATGTTTAATATGGGTGCTAGTTTCATGACAAATGTTTTTCTTATGGACTTTTTAGGGTCTAAACTTGGTTTCTTCCTTTCATTGTTTATTGCTTCATATTTGTTTTAGGGTTCATGTGTTACACTTGAATCTAAAAAATAAACCCTAGATACTCATAAAAAGCTTAGAGAAAATATTAAATGAAATAAATAATACATATTATTGAGTTGGACTGACCTTGGCGGTCACCCCAATGTGATTTTCACCAAATGTTACACTACATTTCAAACTCTATACAGTTCTGGTATATGTGTGATCGAATTTGTGTCTCTTGAATCTAGGTCACCCTTATGTCAGTCGCACCAAGATAGCAAGCTACAACTACTTTGCCCATAAGATGAATGGGTAAGATAGAATTCAGAAATAGCCCTTCATATGTAGTGAAAAACACAACCCAAATACAGTCCTTGAATGATGTTTTTTACACAAGTAGTAGATATTAATAATTAGCTCCAATTGCCTAGCCCCTAATGATAGTAATTCATGTATATATATATATGATTCCCTTATTTTAATTTCCTCATTAACAACAAGAAACGTTGACCCAAAGTAATAAGAAATATTTTAGAAAATTTACCAAATAGTGTGGCATTTACGAATTAGGAAAAAGAGAAGGACATAAGCTCCCAAAGGGTACAGTAGCGCCCGGGCGCTCTTGTCCATAATGGGTTGTACTGTTTGGGACTATCGAAGGATATACTAGTAAATAAAAATTTGGGCCATATGTTTTATAATGACCAAGAGAAAAGTGGTCATTCTAGAAAAGAAAATAAGAAGAGCGTGTAAGAGGTAAAACAATGAAAAAGAAAAACACGTATTGTTAATGTCTAGTTTTCTCACTAAGGAATCATGCATATAATGACATACTTAGAGGCATGATGTAAATATAAAGTGTGTGATTTCATGACTACAATGACCAAAGCTACACATATAGGTTTGCATTGATAGTTTGAAGCTATAAAAAATTGAATCAAAATGATGGGTTCACATCTTCCCATAAATGCTCACCCCATTTCCTAAAGCCCGATCCATCTACTAAGAAAGAAGAAGACAAAAAAAATATTAGGTGCAAGTCTAATAGGAATTCATACAAACTTTCACTTTTGAAGATGATGATGCAATCGTACATATGAATTCAAAAAAGATAATAACTTTTCTTTGCTATGAAACCATTGATATAAAAGGTGGACCAAAGTTCAAGGATCTAGCTAAAATAGAATGAGTAGGGTATGCAACAATGAGTAGGGACTCTGTAAAATCATGTAAAAAATTTCATATGTGTGTTTAATTCTTGTCATAGGGTAGGATATAATAAGGGAGAAGAATCAACTTTAAATAGCAAGGAGTATATAGAGCTAATAGGGATGTTTGAACCAAAGTGCATATAACCACTCTCACAAAAGGCTAATACCAAAATGAGGGTGATGTGCACCTCCATAATCTAGACGTGGATGAAAAATAAGGGTCAATGAAGTTGAAGGATGCATGTGATAAAGAGATGAAAAATATGTATGATTAGCTAATGCGTTGGAAGATATTAGACCTTTAGGGATAGTTAAACTGGCTATTATAGGATATTATTATACGTGACAAGAGATATAAGAAACTATGAAATTATTTGAGAATTATGAAGATGTGTTCCCTATAAAGTTTAGTGGGATAGATGGAGTATATCCATCCTCGGGGGAAATGCACATTGAACTAAAGTAAGATGTGTAACTAGTGAAGAAATATACTTACATGTTAAACCTAAATATGAAAGAAAGGGTGAAACATGAATTGTATTGAATAATATAAGGTAGATTGATCTACCCATAGAGAAATCCAATTGGGTAAGTCCGTTAGTGACACAACCAAAAAAATACATGGGAAATAAACATATACAAAGATTATAGAGCATCGAATGATGTATGTGTGAATGACCCCTTTACATCTCCAGTCATTGATGCAATACTTGAAGCAATTACAAGCCAATGGCATATTCCTTTACATATTGACTCAACATATATCATTGAATTCCAATGATGGCAAAAAACCAATCAAAAACCACCTTCACAATAGAATGGCGATCCTTTGTGTACAAATTAATGCCATTTGTGTTGAACAAACACCTCAACAATGTTTTCCAAGGCAGTTGTCATCACCTTCAAGGATTTCATTCATGAGTTATTAGAGGTATATTTAGATGATTAAGTTGTGTTTTATCTCTTCAACTAACACTTATCTAAGGTAAAATTGATGTTAGAATGATGCACAATGTTGTACACTACATTAAGCTTTTAAAATACTTCTTCTTCACACCTTCCATATTTTTATTAGGTCATTTTGATTGCAAATATGGGATTCTAGTTGACCAAGTAAAAATAAAAGTGATCATAGGTCCAAAAATACCTACAAATAAATTAGGAGTGTGATCATTATTGAGGCACACATGATACTATAGAAAATTCATTAGGTGATACACAAACATTGTGCACCCTATGGAACAATTGTTGCTAAAAGATATTAATTTTGAATGGTCTTTAGAGTGTCAAAGTGTGATCACACAACTTAAGTATCGAAGTTTGAAACTCACTACGCCTAACACTGAGGGGGAGATCACCTGGCATGTGGTGTCCAACACTCCCCATGAGTTTCGTGACATAAGGACTAATCACCTCTCGTAGTATCCTAACTCTGGAGAATTGTAGCGGATTGGACTAACACCTAATGGGTTTTGGTCTAAGCCGGAAATCATGGTCCAACATGCTACTAGTACAACCTAATTATCACCAAAACTCGGTCTCTCATCTAATCGGGAAACCAAAAGAAATAATGGCTTCCCCCACACTAGAGGGTTCTACAAGCTCATACCTACTAGCTAACTACGAAATGTGAATTTTGGTAGAGCTTATGCATCAAGCAAAGTATACCTCATCAATATTTCGTAATTAATTAATAATGATAAGGTACATGATTTTATAGCCTGGTTCAATTCTTACTCTAATGTGGATTTGGGCTTGTATACATACTAAAAATTCAAACTAAGTTAATTCAAATGAACCTAACACCAAGTAGATCCTAACTTAGTTAAATTTAAGCAAATACATCATGATAAAGCATGAAAGGAAAGCTAATTAACTTGCATAAAACATGAATCTAACATTAAATGCAAACCTCCCTTTGATATTTGGATGTGCTTTGGATTGTAGATACTTCCTTAGATGAGCTGAATGTAGACCACACACAGTAAATGATTTCTCAAGCAAGAGGAAGAGAGCTTATCAAGTATGGCTTGATTGCCATTTTTTATTCTTCTCTTACTACTCTTTAAAGTAGAAAGGGGGGATTTACTTGATTTAATAAGCCTTCCAATAACATGAAATGTTCTTCTCAAGTATAATGTATTTCAAGGACATGGTGTAAAGTGTGACATGGTGTACTAGGCTTCTTATATAGCTTTCCATTTTGGGAGAAGCTTGCAACCTAGTGAATGTGGGATAAAGTGAATGTATAATTAGAAAGGGATAAGTATGATTAGAAGAGATTAATTAGAGATTAACAACTCATGGGAGTTTGGGGAGGTTTAATTCATCAACTAGGATTAATTAATAGACCAAGTTAAGCTTATAGAAGCCATTTGGAGATGATTTGGAGGGGATATTAGTATATTTTGAAAGGATTGAGAGGAGGATTTAATCAATAAGAGGGTCTTATTGATTAAAATATTAGATTGGCATACTTAATTAACTAATAATGGTTATTAATAAATTAAAAAAGGATTTTAACTAACCAAGTGTCATTAATTGGCATCCAAGATGAGGGAAAAACTAGTTAATTAATGAAGTGTCATTAATTGAGTGAGATGAAGGGGAATGTTAGCTAATTAGCATAAAATCACTAATTATAATGAAATGATGGTAAAGAAGACAATTAGTGCAATTTTAGTATTAAAATTATGTAGTTGAAATTAGGTGTCTACATTTTCCCCTTTTTGATGTGGTGTGGCGCAAGCGACACCATTTCAAAGATAGTAGAAAATTGTATTTTGTATGGGTAGAAGAAAAATTAGTAGGATGGAGGATGCCCCCTCGAGTGTCGATGGGGTGATAGAAGAGGTCTATAGACACTTGAAAAGAAGAAGAAAGTGATTATGGTGAAAGAAAGGCCCCTCACAGTAGTAGGGATTCGAACTTAGCTTGGTTAGCCATTGTTTGAATTAATGAATTTTGGTGTCAGTGCATGACGAGGGTGAATGAAGGGAGGGTAAGAAAAAAGTCATTGTGACAACTATGTCTTGGTAGGTTAGAAGAAATAGAAAAGGTTAGTGGGAGGGAATGTTAGGTAGAATGAGGAATTGGTTAGAATGGGAAGAAAAATAGATGATGAATGGAAAGATCGTAGCATAGCATACGTACCATCCTAGCTCAGAAGTACCTTTTTATTTGATATAAGCATACACGAAAAGGGTAAAATGACATGAGAAGCCATAATATTGATTTTTGTGCAATGCTAAAAGAATGAATCAAAGCAAAAGACATAAGCGATACAATATGAGAAAGTAATCAAACAAGCAAACAAACAAAAAAGCACAATCAAAGACACTTAAACAAGCAATGCTTAAGACAATTATACCAATGTTTTTGTTATCCATCTTCAGTACCCAAATGTGTGAGTTATACAACAAGGGTTAAAATGGTACCTCAAGCAAAGATACATGTAAGGGATGTGATGGAGGACACATAAGTCCCAGGGAAAAGTAAACGTGCATTATGAAACTGCCCCGAGTAACGATATATTGTTGGGAAGATAGACATACTAAGAAAACAATGTTTTTTAATGATAAAAGATCTTAACATGATCAACATGTCATTTGCTCGAACTAGAAAGCACTAAAGTAAGATGTTTTAGTGGTATAGTTTCCAATTTTTAATGTTTTTGAGTTTTTATATTGTTTTTGGTTTTTCTAGATGTTTTGAATGTTTAGTATTTTCAAGATTTTACCAATGTTTTGGGATTTTCTGAGAGTTTTCGTGAAACTATGTACATGAGACCAAAAATGCCAAGATGCCGCTAATGAGAAGTGAGAATATACAATGGAAAATTCCATGCATACATATAAGAATGGGATAAGCCAGATCAAGGCCCAACGGGATAGGTTCAACAAGATTACAAACATAAACTAAGGGCAAAGCTAGGAAGAAGTGATCATATCCCAAGTACAAGGTGCTTGCAAACAATAAAATCCTCCTAAGGCGTTGAAAACCGGTTTTCACCAAAGGACCTATCCAAAGAGCCAAAATTGTGTGGTTTTCACATTTAAACGAATTTATTTTTCTTTACTATTTTTTTGGATTTTTTAATTTAATTTAATTTATTTTATTTTTTTATTTTTTTGATTTTTTTGGAAAATGCCTTTGAGATCAAGTATAGAAATTCTTGACATGAATAATGTTCATGGGCTCTTATAGCTTTGAACCATAAGAATAAACAATTTTATAGGTCTCTGAACCAAAATTTTCAACCAAAATGTATGGTCCTAACCAATCAGGTTTAAATTTGCCTCTGTTTTCACTCTCTTTGCTAGTATTGAACTGGTTTTCTATAAGAACAAGGTCTCCAACCTCAAATTCATGAGAAACGATGCACTTGTTGTAGCTAATGTAAATTTGATTATGATACACTTTGAGGTGATCCAAGGCATGGAGGCATTTTTCATCAAGTAGTTCAAGCTCTGCTAGTCTATCTACTTTGTAGTCCTCTTCAGTATCCATGCAATCTTTTAAGGATATTTGTAAAGAGGGAATCTTGATCTCTAAGGGGATGATAGCTTCAACACAAGGGAATATAGGGTGGTACTTATGGGTGTCTAGATATAAGTTTGGTAAGCCCATAAGGAAGGATGGATTTAGAGATGCTAGTTATGACGTGTCTTACTAACTAGTTTCTCCATAGTCTGAACAAGGGTTTTATTTTTGGCCTCAACTTGCCCATGAAATTGAGGGTAATAAGCGGTAGATCACTTTTGATGGATTTTAAAGTGTTTTCATAAGGCCTTTTTTCTTAAATGATTTTCCATTGTTAGATACAATAGTAGAAGGGATGCCATAACGAAAAATGATGTGGTTCATGATAAATTTTTAAAACTGATCACCTGTGACATGTGTGAGAGGAACAACCTCCATCCATTTGGTAAAGTACTCAGTTGCGATAATGATGTGTTTGTGGCCATCAGATGAAGTGGGTGTAAGCTTCCTTATGAGATCGAGCCTCCATTTGGAAAATGGCCATGGTGTAGTAATAGGTTGTAAAGAATTAGAAGGAACATGGATTAGGTTTATGTGATTTGGCACAAGACACATTTCTTGACATAGTGACAACAATTTATCTCCATAGTAGGTCAGTAATATCCTACGTGTAGAAGTTTCTTTGCAAGGACTAGGCCACTAGAGTGAGCATTAAATATGAATTCGTGCACCTCTTTGATGGCTTAGACATCTTCTTCAGAATTAAGATAACGCAACAAAGTGCCATCATAACCTTGACGATAGAGAGTTCCTCCAAGGAGGGTGTAATGTGCAATGCATTGGATAAGAGTTCTCTTTTGGGATTGACAAATGTCAGTTAGGAAGGTACCATATTGTAAGTAATTGTAGATATCCACGTACAAAGGGAAAAGGGACCAACAACATCACATACACAACATGATTCTGACATCTCATAAACATGCACACTAAGATGATCAGTAAGGAACTAAAAATATATAGTTTTTGGCAATAAGCGTAGCAACAATCCAATAGTAGTCATGGCATTTACTGACCTGTTATGTATTTGAGGGACATGTTGGAAGGAGATCATAATAAATTACACTTTCAAGTTATCCACCATGCATTCATATGGTAAAAGCTTCTCATCTTTCACCACGTATTCATCATTCACTTGTTTGATTATGAGTTGTGAGTTGCCTATAACCTCAACTTGTTTGATATACATTTTATAGTGAATTTTAAACCTGTAATGAGAGCTTCATACTCAACAATGTTGTTTATACATGGAAAGAGAAGTATGAAAGTGTTGTACAAGAAACTTCATTCTCACGCAGGTGAAAGCTGATACTGGAAGCCACCAACAACTTCGAATGGTGGAGGGCTTAGGACCTCAGATGCAAATATGGATCTATGGGCACAAAGAAGATAAATGTGTGATACAGAGAAGATAGGTCTGCAAAACTGAAATAGATAAGATTAGATAACAATATGTGGGGGTTTCCCGAACAATCTCGGTTCCAAGAGGATGTTAACTCCCTTGGAGGATGTCAACCCCCATGTCTAACAAGACAACAATAGATCATGAATAGTAGATATCATGCATAAATAATGGAATATAAAATGACAAGTAACTGAAATGATGAAGGGACTTAGCTTGTGCTCTGATATGAAGATGAAATAGGCATCAGGGTGGTAGGATAATGAACAAGGTCCAAGATTTCTCCCACAATCCTCACCTTCTAACTTCTAACAATGGCAAAGGTTAGCCTTGACCTCAAACTTGCAGAATGGCCTTCCGTCCTCCTTTCTGATTCTGGTCTTAGGTCTCTCCTTCCAGGTTTTCTGGGGTCTAGGTCCTCTGAAAGAGGGGGGAAAAACCCATATTTATAGCTTGGAGGTGAGGTTAGATTGGGGTTAATGAGTAATTGGGGTTAGGTAGAGTAACTTGAGTTAAGAGGTATGATATGATCATGCGGGGCCCATGGTTTGACTTATTAGGTGGAGTGGGGAACATGATTTGAATGGGTAGGTGAGATGATAGATTCCTTTTTTTGAATTTAGGAAAGGGGTGTCAGATGGGTATATTAATACCCATGAATTGAATAAAATTGATATGGGAGATAATGCCAAAATCTTAATTATCAAATGGGTCCATATGGAGCCCATTTGGTAATTAATTAAACTTAGGTGAGTAAATGGATGGGATTTTATTTAAATTTAAGAAAAAGAAAAGTGAGAGTGAGAGTTGAATGGATGTGAGATGACGGAGGGGCACTATACCAAAAATTGGTGTCTACAGAAAGCTTGTGGTATAAGATCACCTGTAGGTGTTATAAGAACAACTCCTGCCCCGAGCCATTAAATGTGAATGGGCCATCAAATTATATTTTCCAGGTAGAAGATTATTCGATGTATAAAATAGAAACATCTGGTACATTTAGACCTAATGGTTACGTACATAGTATTGATCAGTGAGCGCTTGTCCTTTTACTAATTTTTGATAAACATACTCAATGTCAAACTCACCTAGTAGAACGATCCAATTCGCCATCCTCCCCGTGAGTGTGGGTTTTAATAAGAGATATTTGAGTTAGTAGACTTTAGATATGAGCTTGGTTTTGTTATTTAAGAGATAGTGACAAAGCTTTTGGAAAGTGAAGAAAACAACCAAACATACTTTTTCAATTTGCAGATAGTTGAGCTCATAGGAGATCAAAGTATGACTGAGGTAATAGACGACTCTTTCTTTATGTTAGGCATCATACTATGTTTATAGCACACCAATATTAGATTGAGTAGCATAGATATACAGTAGTAGGGGTTCACCTAGTGTAGGTAGTACTAGAATAGGGGGTTGGACAAGTATTACTTTAGTTGGGAAAAGGATTGTTAGCAATCAGGACCCTAGTAGAAAGCAATATCCTTTTTAAGTAGATGGGTGAATTAATGACACTTATCTATGAGTTAGGAGATGAATATGTGAATAGCTTGGATTTTTCGTTGTAAGCTACGTAACTAATTAAGGTTCTTGGGAGGAGGCATCTCATTAATAACAATGATATTTGTTGGGTCCACTCAATTCCTCTTCTGAAGACAATGAAGCCTAATAGATTTACTGATATGGTACCGAATACACACTTCTTAGAATTCAATTTGACCTTATAATCCCTGAGTTACTCAAAAATATGACAAAGGATTGTTGGGTGATCTGATTTGGTTTTGGACTTTCCAAGGATATCATCTGCGTGATCTTCTATAATATCATGCAACATATCATGAAATTTGACAGTCATGACACACTGATATGTGGTGCCTGCGTTCTTGAGGCCAAAAGGCATGAATTGATAGCAAAAGGTGCCCCAAGGCATAGTAAAAGTTGTTTTATGTTTATCCTCTTCCACAATTTTGATTTGATTATAGCTAAAGAATCCATCCATGAGAGATAAAATTTCATGGCTAGATATTTTAATTGACAATCATGTCAATATTTGGAAGAGGAAAATCATCTTTAAGACACACTTTATTGATGTCTCTGAAGTTTGTGCAAATCTAGATACCTGTTAGTTTGTTTTAACATGAATGATGTTGGAGATCCATTCTGAATAATCAATAGGTATGATAAAACCTACTGCCCGTAATTTTTTCAATTCTTCTTTGACCAAAAGATCTATGCATGGATACATTTCGAGTAATTTTTGTTTGATAGGCTTTATTGATTCATGTAAAACAATGTTATGCATGACCAAAGAGGGATCCAAGCCTGATATGTCAATGAATGACCAAGAAAAGACATCCCAAAAATATTTGAGGAGCATAGTTAAGGATTTCTATTCACGTGTGGAAAAATAAGCCCTTAGTTTGACAATTTTAAGTTCGTCCTTTGTGCCAATGTTGACATCAATAGTCTTTTCAACCAACAATTTTGAACCATCCTCCTTACGCATATGATCAGGAGGGCGATTGATTTCTTCCTCTATTGGCTTCTCAATGATATTTTCACTAATAAAATGATCACTTATATTATCCGTGTTTGATTTTTTGTTTTGTTTGTTTACAAGTCCCTCAAAGAGGTTTTCACTATAGGACCTAGATTTTTTGCTTTTGTTAGGATTTTTTTAATATTTTTGCCTCTTTATCTTTTTGTTAACCATAGAACTCAGGCTCCTCCCCAAAATACGTGTATGCGTCGAGGTCGATAAATAAGCCTTTCTTATGATCTTTTATAGGCATTTCATCACACTTCAATTGCTTCGTCATAATGAAATATATCAAATGGTATGTGTTGTTGTTTGTCCCAATCAATGAGGGATGGGTGGACAAGGTCTAATTCAAGAATGGAGGAGGATAGGGTAAAAATATCGGTGTCAGAAAATAGCTTCATGGAGGCAAGATCTTTGTAGATTCTATAGAAGGACTGTGGTTCACTATCATAATACGAAGAGCTATACTTACATTCATAAGAGGTGACGCCAACTTCTGGAGGTTGTTATCCATAGGGATAAATACTAACACCATATTTGTCCATTTTTTCATGTGTCGAAAGAGGTTCCTGCACGTCTTGTTCATGTAAGTCGATCCTTATCCTTTATATCCCATATCATACATCATCTTGTTAGAGATGATAGATTTTGGGGATTGATAACAAGAGGCCATATTTTCATTATGAGACTAGGATGTATAAGTACCACCTAATTTTTCATCTGCTAGGAGACCACCAGGAGTAAACTTATCGAGTCTACCAGGCTCTTGAGTTCTTTGTGGCTGAAATTTGGGATGAGCACGCGTTTTGAGTGACATGGGAAGATTTGATACAAGGTTGGCCTGTTGGAGGTCATATTCTCTGTAGCTAGTATGAAGAATTTTTAGCTTGGATTCTCATGTAGCCAGAGGGGAAATGGAGGTAAGAACACTAATTTCTTGAGGCTTAAGTGTATTTGGATTGACATGAGAGGTGAGGGCCTCTGATTTAAGATCCACAAGTAATTCAGTAGAAGGACATTCATAAGTTGGTTGTTAATAACTGGCTAACACTTTGTAGTGGGAAAAGGGTTGTGGGTCACCAGGAATTGTAAGCTCTTTTCCTTGGTGATATAATTTGATACATTGATGTAAGGTGGAGGGAATGAATTGCATGACATGAATCCATGTGCAACTGAGGAGAATATTATAGGGAAGTTCCAAGTCAATGATATGAAATCTTGTTTCATGTGTGATAGGCCTAAATTCCATGGGTAAGGTAATTGTGCCTATTGATTGTCATTTTACATTGTCGTAATCCTTAATGGTGATCACATTAGGCTCCAGTTCAACATCAGTATGTCCTAGTTATTTCACAAGCTTTATATTACATATATTAAGGCCTGATCTATTGTCCACAAGCCCCCTTTTATCTTTTTACGAGTAATGATCACTTCTACATACAAGGGGAGGTTGTGTGTTTGATTATTCGTAGGAATCTTGTTTTGGGTAAAAATTATTTTCTCATATGGGGTGATTTGTGCAACCAAGGCCTGGAAGCCCGAGACTTCAATGTCTGTAGGAAATATTGACTCTTGAAGGGTCTTATATAGGATTTCCTTGTGAACAATAGATATCTTAAGAAGATCCAAGATAGAGATCTTGGCAGTCGTCTTCTCAAGTTGTTCTAGGAGACCGTAATGGTCATCTGAAGGAGTAGATAGAGGGGGTATTAGAAGAATAAGATGAGTGCATCATGTTATAACAACACACTCTTGGGATTTTATTTTGATGTTGCGGATATGGTTGATGATAGGATGGACATAGCCAATAAGAGAATCAAATGGATCAGAAGTTTGGGAAAAAATGTGGTTGACACTTTTTACTTTAGAGGATTGATCTCAATTTTGATTCTTTTCTTCTTGTTGATGCTTTGGGAAGGGTTCCTTATAGATCCCCAACTGATCATTGGATGATTTTGGGGGTTCATGTGTATCAAGTTTAATATCTCATTGATATAGGAGATCTTGGATGAAGTTCTTTAGTTTCATGCACTGATATGTGCCATGACCTTTAACACAGTGATACTCACAATATTCGTGGTCTTTACACTACGAATATTTAGGTGCATCATCTACAAAAGATGTAGTGGTTGGAAACTTGACCAGGTTGGTCAACTCAAGTCATTTGAGGATCGATGATAGGGATTTTGTGGGTGGAGTGTATTCCCTACGTTTGAATTTTGATTTAGGTGGCCCACGAGTAAGTTTTAAATGCAAGGTGTTTTAAAACACTTTTACATTCTTGGAATCAATGATTCCATCTCTTACGATATTCTTGTTTTTGTTAAAGAATTTGGATTTGTATGTAGGTTTTGATTTGTAGCTATCTCTTTAAAAGGGTTTCAAGACCCCTTTACCCAATAAGGATTTTTTTATTTGACTGCCTTTTTTGATGAATTCTTCAAATGTGCCGACATAATGCATTTGCAAATGAAAGGCTATTTCAAGGGGTAAATTTGGTATAAATATGCTTACAAGTTGTTTCTTGAGGATGGAGCAAAGGAAATGGAAACAAAGTTCTCATTACTTCATTGTTTGGTGTTGCATAGGTCTATCATGGTAATACCATTCTCCATATTAAATGAAAAGTGAGGAATGAATTTCTCATCTAAGTCTGTAAAAGTGAAAATAGATCCTTTGGGGAGATGGAGGAACCATTCAATTTATTTTCCCCCAAGACTCAGTGAAAACAAACAAATAAGGTAGTTATCACTATAAATGACTTTTTTACATGCCATGAAGAAGTATTTCACATGATCACGAGGATCATCTTTTCCCCTATAATTGTTAAATTTAGGGTAGCCAAATTTTTGCAGAAAGGGAGTACACACCATCTCCCAATCAAAGGGACAAGGACATAACTCTTTGAACTAATACTTTTTGTTGTGTCCCATGTTATTTTCTAGCAGGCCAACGAGCACATCTTTCATAGACTGCCATTCTTAGTCAAATATTTTCCACTTTTTGGTGTGAGAGGTATATGTGTGTGGTTGGATTTGGATGCTTTTCCATCGAGATTTTTAGTGTAGTGTTCAATATATGTCACTTTAAGTTTTTCTGTGTGAGAAGCTTTGTGCATGTTTTTATGGACATGCACAGCTAAATTTTTTAATTGGCAACTAAGAGCTTGTAACTATTTTTTGGTGACATCTTCATTACGTGGTTCAAGTTGGGTTTCATATTAGGGTTCTTCACCCTCTATTTTAGCTTTGCAGTTAATTCGAATAAAGGGTATACGATTTCCAGTATTAGTTTTAGAGGTTGTTGCTTCCTCATTGTGACCGTCATGTGGTGCCGAAGTAGAGGCATGTTCATTGTGTAACATGTCTTTGGCTGTTATAAAAGGAGGGGGTTATGTTATTTCTTTCTCTCGAATCATACTAGTAAGGAATGATGAATTGAAATTAGATGGCAATGTAGCCCCTAGTTTTATCAAACATAACAAAACTTGGTCTTTGTTTTGAAACAAGAAGTTATCTACATGAGCAAGATCATTTTCAAAAATGTTATGAGGTATTTCTTCCTCACCACTACTATGATTAAAAATTCTTTGTTCCTCATTAGAAGGTGAGTCTAAAGGGTTCTGGAAGAAGGGGTTAGATGCATGGCTCTTAAATGTTAAATGTGTGATTGGTGCCATGATGGTATGTGTTTTGAAAATATTTAGGATATGTGCAAAATTTACAAGGAATCTAAGTCAAAACAAGCAACATAACAACCACAAGGTGAATATTTTCCAATGTTTGAATGTATGATGAAATTTATCAAGGAAAATCTATGAGATTTGGGCAGTGTAATGACTGTAAATGGGTGACTTTGCTAGACTTGAATGTTGCAAGTTTTTTTAAGGAAACTAGGAAAAAGTAAATAACATAACAACACAATCTCAACACTTAACCAAGTTTTGGGAAAACAAGCTCAAGTGTTAAAAATGGTTGATACATTTTTGGTAGAACTTCAAATTATTCTCTTTGATAAAGGAAGCCAAAATTGTGAATGAAGTATGATTTGTGATGGAAAAGTAAGTGGCACAACTTGGACAAAGTTTCTCTTTGTTCTGTTACTAAAACAAGGTGGTAACTTAGATTTTTTTTTTCTATGTACGATTTGTGATAAAGGATACCTAGAGAAACTTGGACAAATTTTCTCCTTGTTCTAAAATAAGATTATAACTCAGACAATTTTTTCCTTTGTATGAAGGTTTAATACACGTAAATAAGATATGATGAGGTTGGCCCCGATGTCAAATAAATTTCTAAGGATTTTAGACTATTCAATCACCAATATTTATTTGAACAAGTACACGTACTAGGATAAATCCTGAATACAGACTATACCTTGCTATCTATACAAAGGAGGTTGTCACCACATAAAATATTTGGTATTCCTCACAGGTTTTACTAGTCAAGTGGGAAAATGGGGCACTACCCATTTCATTAGTTGGTTCCCTCAATGTGCTAACTAATTTGGGGTTCTTGTGGTACTCCTTACAATGATTTTAGGGCTTAATCCCAAACACTTCCCACAATTTAAAGGAAATGGGTTTTACCCTTATCTGAACCTACAATGACAATGTGTTTTATTCATTTTATTTGATTTAGCAAAGTTTGATTTTGTCTTTCAAGCAAGTAATGTGTATGTAAACTTTGTTAGTAGTTTTGATTGTTTGATTTTGTGTGGTAAATGTTTCCAATTTCACAAAGGTCCTACACATAAACAATTAGTAATTTTCCATGTATCCACAATGTTGAAAAAATACCAAGGATCTTAGCCGTTTCTGATTCTCAAGGTTTCTAGAGAGCACAAGAGAAGAACATATGTGGCATTGATCAAATAAAACAAATGGAACTTTACACAATGATGTCAAGTGTTAGTGCTATTTAAAAAAAAATGACATAAAAAGTAGAATCAAAATTATTGATAAAACAACAAGAAATTGAAGTTCAAAAATAGAAAATTTGAGTGAAAGAATGAAATTTTACACAGTACACTAGCACATGAAGGGTATAATGCATGCTAGCATGTGAAGATGAAAATAGGCATGTGAACTAGGATGCTAGCACATGCATCTAGAAAGTAGTGTAACATAAACACGTGAAGAGCTATGCTAGCGTGTGCAATAGAAAATAAGAATAACACATGCACGTGTAGAGTTAAACTAGTGTGTGCGACATAAAAGTAGTGTAACACATGCACATAAAGAGCTACAGTAGCACGTGTAGTGAAAAAGCAGTGTAACACTAGCACGTTGAATGCTACGCTATCGTGTGCAATATAAAAGTAGTGTAACACTAACACGTCAACTACTAAGTAATAGCGTGCAACCAGAAAACATACTAATGCTAGCATGTGAAGACCTGTACCTGCACAAAAGAATGTCAAAAAATGACCCAAAAAAAACAAAAAACTTGGAATTTTTTTCCATCAAGATTTGATTTTGACATCACTTTGCCTCCTTTATACTTATAAATAAGACTAAACACTACTAAAAACTAGTATAAATGATCAAAAACAAATAAATTTCCATAAATTGAAAGAGCTTGCATGAAAAATGGAAAAAATGAAGCTTTAAACTAAGAAAAATAAATTAATGTGCATGAGACAAACGAGTGTCCCATCTGGCGTGCCATATGTATGCATGCTAAACTTTGAACTAAGCTATTCAAATGAACCTAACACCAAGTAGATCTTAACTTATTTAAATTTAAGGAAGTACATCATGATAAAGCATGAAAGGAAAGCTAATTAACTTATATAAAACATGAATCTAACATTAAATGCAAACCTCCCTTTGATATTTGGATGTGTTATGGATTGTAGGAGTCGAATGTAGACCACACACGATCAAGGATTTCTCAAGCAAGAGGAAGAGATCTCATCAAATATGGCTTGATTACCATTTTTTATTCTTCTCTTACTACTCTTTGGCAAGTAGAAAATGAGGGGATTTAACAAGCGTTCCAATAACATGAAATATTTTTCTGAAGTGTTATGTTTGTCAAGGGCATGGTGTATGTTTGGAAAAGGTGCACTAGGATTCTTATATAGATTTCCATTTTGGGAGAAGCTTACAACCTAGTGAATGTGGGATAAAGTGAATGTAGGATTATAAAGGGATAATGATGATTAAAAGAGATTAATTAAAGATTAGCAACTCATGGGAGCTAGGGGAGGTTTAATTAATCGACTAGGATTAATTAATGAGCCAAGTTAAGCTTATAGAATCCATTTGGAAATTATTTGGGGGAGGAGATTAGTAGATTTTGAATGGTTTGAGAGGAGGATTTAATCAATAAGAGGGGTTTATTGATTAAATACTATATTTAGAGCTTAATTAATTAATAATGATTAATTAGTTAATAAAAAGAGGATTTTAACTAATGAAATGACGTTAATTGACATCCAAGACGAGGGATGATGCTAGTTAATTAACAAAAATTCTTTAATTGACCGAGATAAAGGGGAATGTTAGCTAATTAGAGGAAAATCACTAATTATAACGAAATGTTGGTATAGAAGACATTAGTGCAATTTTAGTAATAAAGTTAGTGGTAGAAATTCAAGATCCATGTAAAGTTAGAAGGATAACATGTGGGTCCTAACCACTTGAGTTAGATAAACACAGGGGAAGATATAGACGAGCTCAGTGTGGATTCTCTCGATACACACTTAGTTACAATCATTGTGGTACCAAAAAAACTAGGGGAAATTACATAGTTTTTATAGAATAAGGTACTCCCAAATTACTACACCAAGAAAGAAAAGATATAACTAGTCTCAAGACTGCTACCATTCATTGTTATTAATGGTTTAATAAATAAATTAGGAAAAGATTATGTATTGTGTCAAGTATTGTTAGAGCATGAATGCGTAACCATTGTGAGATAAGTGCACAAAGGCAATGTAGGAGGGAATTTTATAGGAAAATTAACTATGTGATAGATACTAGAAAGTGGAATCTTATGGCTAACATTATTTCAAGATGCACATCAAATAGCGAAGCACTGAGATGTATGTCAAAAGACAGGGAAACCAAATAACAATGATGAAATGTCATTAAATCTAATTCCAATTGTGCAACCATTTGAGTAGTGGGTAATGGACTTTGTTGGGCCTATTCATCCACCTTCTAAGTGGTGCAAGGCTCGATATATCATTAATGCAACATAATATTTTAATAAATAGGTAGAAGCCATAGCCATACCAAATTGTGCAGCTAGGGATATAGCTAAGTTTCTCTATGGGAATATTATTGAAAGGTATGAATGCCCAAAAAATATCATAAGTGACTAAGGAAATAATTTTTACAAATTAAATAGTCAAAATTATCATAGAGGAATTTGTTTAACCCTTAGTTAAGTTTTACGTCAATTTAATTAGGTATAGGATATATTAGAGTTGATTTACAAATCTAACAAACATAATACAATACAAAAACTACTTCATATTGGTAACTCATATCATATAAGAAGAATTTTCATACAAAAACGAACCTAACGTGAAATCAAAAGCATAAGACAGTGGTATAGAGGCACGTAGCTAATTTCTACTGATTTCTAGAGAGATTTGGGACCGTGCAACAAAACAACTAGGAGATCTGAACCTGAGACACCTTCACAACCTAGATTGGAACTGTGATTACATATGGTCAGGATCATACCATCAGGTTAGGATCATATTGTACGGTCCAACCCCTTTTGTAAAGTCTTGGATATGTTATGAATCTACCTCTATAACTTTCTGGGTTACTCGCCTTCCTAGATTTGTTTTTCGATGTCAAACCCTAGTTGTCACACATGTAATGAAAGTTTATGAATCACTTCGAAACCTAGCAATGGATAACGAGTCCTACAAAACAAAAATTAGAAGGGTTGTGGGCACTCCCACGCACCATTGATATTGGCACTACTACAAAGAGGCATCAAACCACACATTCTTCTCCATCTAGCATGTGATATCTAGACAAACTAATCAAATTTGGCATTTTCTTTGACCATGCTTGCCTTGACTTGGATCTTGCTAAAAACACTTGGAGAGAGGATGTTTGGATGCTTGTAGATGAGATATATATATATACCTTGATGTAGTTTGTAGCTTCAAACTTGATGTGGGTGCTGCCTTAATGACTATAGATGTGTAATTATAAGATTTAGGGAGCTTTAGATGCCTTTTACAAGTGTATGAAGTGAGTTCTCTAGTGCATTGCCTTAGGATTTCCAAGTTATAAAATGATGTATTGTTTACTTACTTATATAGGGTTATGTAGATGTTTCTTCTAAGAAAGGCCAACCTAGACGAAGTCTAAGACCCAATATTTTTTTTTTGAAAGTGCAGTTGGAATATGTATCGGTCTAAGACTGTACAAAGAGGTCAAGAACATATGGTATGGTCTTGGCCAGGAGCATGGAACATGCCAAATAAAGTTGGGAGTTGGTAGGATGATATTTTTATATGGATTTTGTACATTGCATTCTTAGAGTTTGTTGACATGTCAATGTGAAAGGATAAATAAGCTAAACAATGGACCTCAGAAAATGCTAAGTGGGAATGAAGAAGTAACATTCATCATAGCAAGAGTGCATAGTCAAATTAAGAGTTGCTAAAGTGAAAATTACCAAATTTGAGTGTCTACACAATTTATTTGAGTGTGCACCAAAAAAGTACACCTTACCAACTATAGTAAAATGGTCAAGTAAAGATGACGAATAAAGCGTTAGAAAAAATTCTCACTAAAATATGTAATGTGTAGAGATATGTTCGGGAAGATATAATGTCTACGGTGTCGTGTGGGGACACTTAAATTTGGTAAATTATCCTTTGGTAATGAAAAGTTTGGATTTATTCGTATAATAATACTTATACTTACATAATAAGCTAAATAAACACATCCATCTCTCTCTTGCATGAATTTCTAATATCTACAGACTACTTTTTCATTCATTCATGCAATAATAGTTATCCAAAGCAATATTTAATCCCCAAATATTTCCAAGAATATGAATATGTTTTCACTAAATCAATGTATGAGATTGTATAAAATAGGGCTAGGCTGTACTACAATTTGGGATGACCTGTACAATCATATCCCCTCTTTAAAGACTCTTTTCTCAATTTGAATATCTTATATGTGTCATTTCATCTTCCCTAAGACATCCTTAATGTGATATCTAACCTTCATAAGCCTATATAAGTAATTCAAATGCACTCCATAAATCACCTAACATGTTATATCAACACAAAAACACTCAAGGATCTCTTAAATATTCTGAAAGTATATGCACATCCTTTAGATTAGCCAGGACATAGGTCTAAACCACTCAAAATAGGTTCAAGAGTCTAGCTTCCTTCATTGCCAAGCATTCAAAGCTCCTAAAGTTATGTTTTAACAAGAGAAAGTTACTCCAAACATTGCCAAAGGTCTTAAGGAACAAAGGGAATCAATTTTAGCATCTCAAGCATGGCACACCATACAACTACTGTAGTGGGTACATTTTTATTGTATATATAACTATAGTTGTTATTCTTTGTGCCAAGAGAGACGAGGGAAAAAAATGTATTTGGCTTAGTTTTCACACACTAATTACACCAACACTAGGATAACTACATGAGGTTTACTCCCACTTGAGGGGATCTAGTGTAATTTATGGATTAGTTCAGTAGGGGTTGACTACTAGGGTCAATCTAGCCTTACCAACACACAAATTTATCCTTTTATCATCTAATTGTTTAATGAAGTTTCTTATAATATCTAGGGTTTTATTTATGTTGGAGGTAATTAAAAGTGGTGTTGAAGGCGTGTGAACCTTAAAAATAAACAAAAATGATCATTTCTAGATAAAAAACAACCAAACAAAATTACACAACTTAACCATTTGTAGGTTTAAAACTATATAAAGTAGGACTAGACCATACTATGCCCTATCCATATTTTTATGATTTCGTACAAGAGTAGTTCTATTAGACCCTAAAAATTATATATAAGTATAAGATGTGATACACGTAATATATAAGATGTAATGGTTTGTTACAAGAGATTATTCATAATTAATTAATTGACATTAACCATGCATGTTTAGTATAACACATTAATACTTGCAATTATGCCAAAATGATAACATAATTTGAACACACACATTGATAAGTACTTAACTTTATAGATTAATAAAAGGGAGATATAGGTGTACAAACTAGATAAATGACTTGTTATGAACCTGGAATCACTTTGTCTCTGAAACTAGAAACTATCATAGTTTAGGACCATAGAACTCTGAAGGACCATGGTATGGCTATACCCCTTTCTATATGGTTTTAGATTTGCTAACCGTAGAGTTTTGTAACTTTCCCTACCCTTCACTTGGATGAAAATGTTTATTACTATATGTTGATCAAGCTCGCATGACCTCCAGACAACCCGTAATGACTTGTAATAATTAAAAAACCCTAGATGCATGCAATACCATTCATCTTGAAGCATTATATAGCCAATAAAGAAATCAATGTGTGGGTGAGGTTAAACTACCCTTGGTGGTCAATGCCTGCTGAACCAATCCAAGTGATGCACTACATCCCCTTGAGTGGGAAAAATCCTCATATAGTTCTCCTAGTGTAGGTGTAAGTGTGCATGAATATCTAAGCCAACCCCTATTCGTGCCCTCATGTCTTGTGACACAAAGATAATTTTCTAAGTATAGAGTAGAAAATGTACCCAACCGATATCAGTGTGATATGGTGTGATTTAGATGCTAGAGTAAACCCTTTTGTCTGTTAAAGACCTTTGAAAATGTTTGGAGTGATGTGCTTTTTCTAAGATGTGACTCTACGACCTTTGAATGCTTAGGAATGCATGAAGCTAGGCTCTTTGAATTGGTTGAGTACTTCAAACTTGCTGTAGTGGCTTCTCTAAATGATTTGTAATTATTTTAGGGATTTTGGAGAGTGTTGAGTGTTTTAATGTTAATGTTTGCAACAAGAGATTATGAGAGTGTTAGGTGAGTCATGAAATGTAATTTACTTGGTTATATAAAATTATGTAGGTTAAACATTTGCATTAAGGTTGACATAGGAAGATGAAACAAAACACATAAGATATTCAAATAAGAAAAAGAGTCATTAGATGTAAGAGTCTAGAACTATACAAGTCATTCTGGAATGTAATCCATTATTTCCCCAAGTTGTATAGTTTTTTTTGGTAGAAAAATAATGATGCAAATGTTAAAGTTTGGGGATGATACCCATGGTTGAATTACTACTTTAGCTGATTAATATTATTTGTATGAATGACATAGAAAAATGTGAGAATTAATAAGTCAAGAGAGAGAGAGAGGTTTCTGAATGGGTTTAGAATGTGAGCATTTGTATTAGCATAGGAATAAATCCATTTTTTGCTAAAGGATAAGTTACCGAATTTGAGTGTCTACATTGTCCCCCCTTTAGGTATGTAATTTAAAATTACATGCTTAAAGGAAAAGCATATGTGAGTGTGCACACACACTTTGTCTTCACTCTATAGTTGTTGTTTGATATATTTTTGTTGACATGTTCCATGATGAAACCTACAACATATAGTGTAGCCAATGTCCATAGTATAAATTGAATTATAATTCCAATGTAAATAATGCTTGTAAATTTTTAAAGTTAAACTCGTGCATGGTAAAATAAAAGAGATGTAAGTCATGGAAGGAATACACTTTTTTTTGGGAAGAATGAGCTCATGTTCTTGTTATATGCTAGAGATTTGGAATTATTGTTAATCTATTGAAATATTGGGGGTGATCATTCCCCTGTCTGTGTTGAAGGAGAAACCAAATTAGGATAGAGAGAGGTACTGAAGCACCCCCTAAAAGGGAAGGGTAGTTTATCATAATAATTAGTAACCTTTATAACTTCCCACATAAATGTGAAAGAGCAAAGGTAGGATAACCTATGAATAACTTAGTTGCTTTGATACCTTTTAAAACCCCACAGACTACACCATTATAGATAGATCCATGCCCAAATTTGTAACTATGTTTTATAGCTTACTTGAGTAATATTTTGCAAAGTAATGCAAAGGTGGAGAAATCATATGCCCCCATACCTTATATTTGAAATTGTGTCTAAGCAATGTAATGGAAAAGAAATGAAGTACTCATACCCCCCATATAATGCTTTGAACTGTGTCATTTATATTTGGATTTGTATCAAAAGTTTGTAAATGTATGCAAGAATCTACAACTATTGGTATATGTTGAGAATTTTCCCCAAGGTCACCAATGCCCAATAGGGTTTATATTTTAGTAGCGTCTTGACCTGAAGTGTATGGTTTTAAACCAATGTAAATTCTACCACTTTTTTGGACGTGTAACTATTTCTTAAGACATGTACACAATAAAACAATTTTGCATGTGTCATGTAATGTGCCTATATTATCTATACATATAGAATATATCATGACGAATGCCCCATATTTTGAGGTACATGTGATAAATAAATTGAGTGCACGAATCAAAATAATATGGTGTGCACCCATGTTGGATAAGTCTGATAATTTGAATTAGATCACATAGAACATTGTAATGGTGGCCGTTGTTAGGATAGTATTCCTACAAAAAGGGGTTGTGCATGGTGGAGAAAATCGTGCACAAATAAACATACAACATGAAATAGTAGTAAAAACATCATGCAAAAAAAGAGAGTAGTAATAATAACTATATCTTATATAGAAAAATAAGAGCAGAGGCAATTCAATAGTCAATTTAGTCAATATAAACAATGGTATAAGAGTTATATCAAGGATTAGGGCCATAAACGTGGGACACCCATGGCGTCACAAGACAAACATATTGAAGGCACACATGCATTATAAAAATTCGAAATAAGTGCATGTGTACAAGAGAGGCATAAAGCCACAAATATGGGACACCCATGTTGTCGTACGAAAATCAAGGAACTCACACTACATATAATGAGTAAGTAAGTAGTTAAACAATCAAGTAAGAAAGCAATATAACAAGTAAGTACAAACAATGGTGAAATAGAACATATAGAAAATTAGCAGAACATAAGTCATATGTGTTAGTCATGTCAGCCTAAAAGATAAAATTTACACAAGGAATCTAATTAATCGCAATGAGGCATGTAGAAAGTAACTATAATGAAAAAAATCACCTATATAGTGTAGGGGATGCACTTAAATGACCAATGTCATTGGGAAGGGACCAAAATGACACCTACCATTGCATATCAATCTATGTTTTTCCCACATTAAGCTCAATATACCTCGTGAATGCATGTGTATAAAGAGTATATAGAAAAATATGCTATCTGTCAAACCAAAATGATAAAACAACATTTGTAAAGGAAAAAGTTAGCCACTAAAGTCATGTGTAGGTCATGATTTTATTTTCTTGTAAATATTTGAATGTATTTATATTATGTGATTATTTAAATGTTTTGTATGTTTTAAAATAGATATTTACATGGAAGGTGAGTAGCACAAGAGATACTCGATGAGTTGATGAAGACGCTAAAGATCCAAAATGGTAGGAGTGGAAGAGGATTTTGTAACGTGGGGTTTAGAATGATCTATTTGGTATGTTCCAAGGCCTATAGAGATAATCTAATAATTATTAAAATCAATTGGATTGAGATTCACTTCATACAAATGGTTATTTTTCACGTCCAATTGTTTATTGTTACTATCAATATTTGATCCATCTTGTCATTTGAAATTGATTTGTAGTGGTAAATCAAGAATATCCTCTAAAGTTGTCTCTATGTTTCCCCAAAAATTTGCTTGTGTGTGGCCAAATTATAATTTAACTGTGCATAATTTCTCTTGTTCAAGACATTTTTTCTCAAATTACTCTCTTTACAGTGTTTTTTGTGCTATATTTTCTAGTGCGATGTGTATTATTTCCTTTTCTTTTTACATAGTAGTATAATGTAAGACATGCACTATAGACTTTTAGAGATGATGCTTTACTTGCATATCCTCATGGGAACTAGATTTCCCTTGCATGATAGATGAAGTTGTATCATTTAGTATTGCATTATGCTCATCTAATATATATGTGTTATCCTTAGGTACCCATATAGATCTAGGTGATTTAGATGACCATGTAGAAGATGACCTGCGTAGAGGAACATCACTCGTAGGAGGATGATAAACTAGTATGTCGTGAGAAGGAACCTCATGAGTGATTGTAACCTTCACGTAGAGATGCCTCAATGGAGGACAAGGAGATCTATTAAAATATTATATATTAAAAGAAATGTTGCATTTATGTTCAAGTTATCGTATCTTTCGATGTAGAGCATAACAATCATTTTCATGATGTTTGTTAATTCTGTGATAGTTATAAAATTATTTTCCTTTGATTTTTTCAAGCCTATAAAGGGATAATAATGATTAGGTGGAAAATTGATTAATATCTTATCAAGTAGATTATATGGATATCATGTTGTATATCACTCTTGTCAACCCAAAGAGGTGCTCTCCAATGTGGTTGAACTAATATTTGATTTTGATTTTGTGGAGTATACAAATTATTGCCTCTATGTAGCAATTTCACCTCTCTTGAATGAGAATATTTATTATGCATATCATTTATATCACATTGCTCCCATTTATCATTAGAATTATATTCATTGTGATGAATATAGACATGATTGCCATGGGCATGCAAGGGATCATTTATATGTTCTATCTCATCCTTGAGAGATTTTATCTTGATACTCATAGCTATAATTTGCACTTGAAAATCACGTGGTGACGCTCAAATAGACTCTAGGATAACCTAATGTAATATGTCATTGTTATGTCTGTTTGTTGATGAAGGAACCATAAGAGATGTCCTAAAAGGTTTGATTGAATCAACATCCTTGAAAAATGGATTCAAAGTATCTATACTGACATATTTCATGACACACTAGCATTTTACATATTATGGGAATCATTCATATTTTCATCATCAGAAATAAGGGGAGGATTAACATCACAGATAATATTCAAATCATCAGTCTCACATTTATAAACATTATTAGAAGAGTATGAATTATGTGCACAGGTAGGGCTAGTTTCAACTCCTTGTTCACAAGAAAATGAATTTGATATGGTGGGAGAGTTATGAAGCACTTATAACTCAAATTATGGGATGATATCATAGAAAAACATTTAAATTGACCCTAAATTTTAAGATTACGTTCACGAGCACATAAAGAGTGAGAATAACTAGGGTGAGGAGTACCAGGAGAATGGTCAAAAGATTCAAGATCCATACTCGTGAGCTCATAAGGGGCACATACTTGATAAAGGGTTAGTAACCCCTATGAATTCATGAAGAAAGGGAACTAGAAAAATCCATGAATACATAAAGGATAATTAAGCTAGAAGCAATAAGATATACTTAGTGAGAAATGGAAGGCCAACATTCAATAGACCATTGAATGTAGAACCCAAAAGTGTTTTTTAGTAAAATGGGATATTCATCAAATTAGTAAAACAAGAATTTGTAAAAATAGAAGATGAAATTTATGACAATATGAGAAGTATTTTGAGATCTTATTACCAAGAACAAAAATATAGAAGAAATTTTCAAATGATTGCATATTTTTCCTAATATGTCTTTATTACTAAAAATAACAATTATGGAATTCCAAAAATTGTGCTAATAATTATACCAAACAAAAAGAGATTTTCATTTAATTTATCAAAATAAAAAAAACCTCTTAAAGGGATTTGAAAATATATATATTATACTTGATATATGGGATGAAAGGTGTTTTGACCAATAAGAAACCCTATAAAGAGGCCCAAATGGAATGACCAAACATAAAACCCTAGGGAAAAATTTAAAATTTAGTTTTAGGTCATGAAATAGATGAGAATTAGAATTAAATATGAATACAAACATAGAATATTTGTAAATCTAAAACCAAGGAGAAAGGAGAAACAATAAGACAACTAAGGTTGAAGCAATAGATTCAATAAAGGGTCGGGTTCACCAAATGTTTACACCCTTAAAATTATACGCAAGCATAAGATGTGATATAAGAAATATATATGATCTAACGGTTTATTACATGAGATTATTATAAATTAAACAAATAACATTAACCATGCATGCTTAGAATAACACATCAATACTTATAACTATGCCAAAATGATAAGAATGTTATTTGAAACACACACATGGATAAGTACTTCATTATGCAGAGTGGTATAAGGAAGATATAGGTGTGTAGATTGGATATATGAGTTATGAATTTGGAAATAATTTTTATTTAAAATTAGAAATGTTAATTGTTACTTTGCAATATTGTACATCTCTATCTAGACCATGGTATAGTTTTACCCTTTTATACAGTTTTGGACCTGCTGACAGTAGGGTTTTGTATCTTTTTCCTACCATTTACTTACCTATAAATGTGTGTTAATGTATTTTTCTCAAGATCACACAACCTCGTCACAACCTATAATGACCCGCAATAAGTAGAAACCATAAATACCTACAATATCCTTCATCAAAGCATTAGATAATAAAAGGATACCTTCATGGTGAAACCCTACCAAACCAATCCAAGTGTTTCACTACATCCCCTCAACTGGGATCAAGCCTCATATAGTTCTCTTGGCATAGGTACAAGTGTGCATGCATATCTAAGCCAACTCCCTATTGGTGCCCCTATGTCTCTTAACTCAAAGATAATGGGATAATGATATATTAGAAAATTTACCCAATCTAATGTGGTGTGGTTAATAATTTAGACTAAACCCTTTTTTCTTTTGAAGACATATGACAATGTTTGGAGTGACTTTATCTTGCTAAAACATGGCTCTAAGAGCTTTGAATACTCGAAAACAGGGGAATATAAACTCTTTGACCTGACTGAGTGCTTTAGACCTAATGTAGTGTCTTCTCTAAATGATGTGAAACTATTTTAGGGATATTTTTGAGAGCCTTGAGTGCTTTAGTATTGATATCTGCAATAGGATCTTATGAGAGCGTTTGGTGAGTTATGAAGCACAATTGAATTGTGTATACAAAATTTTGTAGGATGAAAATTCACATTAAGGCTAACCTAGGAACATAAAATGACAAACACAATATATTCAAATTGGTAAAGAGTATTTTGATAGAAGAGTCTAAAAGAGGGTTTGAAACCCGCAAGCGAGGATCACGAGGGACGACGTGCACATCAACGGACGTGTGAACAGACAACATGAAGAGATCTCAGGAGGAGCGAGCATCAATTGAATGTGCATGCAAAGATTTGAAACATGGGTAGAACCTGGTAAAGCCATAAAACTCTCCTCTATCTCATAGATCAAATGGGGTGTACATATAGGAGATGTTGAGTAACCCTTAATGCTGTAATCATGACAACTCGAGTAGAGAGGGGGGGTTACATTCCCATAATAGAAGTGTAACTCCCAGTGATGCATATGACGCACTGACGCAGACACGTAAGAGAATCTCATAATGACCCTTAAATGACACATGGACCTATGATCTCACCTAAGTGAGATGACTCACCTAATGATGTGGAAAATAATACACACCAACACCCTCCCTTCATTATAACTTAGGATGAGGCGGCAAGTCAGAAATGAGAAATGGGTCCCGACACAAAGCCTGATGAGGTACCCACACACAAGAAAAAGGTCCCAAGCAGTGAAGGAAAACCCAGTGGGAAAAACATCCACCACAAGAGAACAAAACACTCTCTAATCTAAGAAAGATGCCAAACATGGGTCCCAACCATAGCTGAGCCTGAAAAGGTACCCATGTACAAAGAGGTAATCTCTCATTAAGAAGAAGAAGAGAGAAGAAGAGGGAGACAAGAGGAATGCAGAAGATTCCATGGACGGATCTGAACTCTCCTCTAGGAGGTCTCCCAAAAGAATGTTGATGATGAGACCTCTAGAAGAAGAGCCACCTATAATGAACTATGTGCCTGCCCTTAGGAAGGACAAAAATGATGTGTAGGAAGTCCGCCCACTCCACAAAGGAAGCTGAAGTCAAAAACACGAAGAACTCTGAGTTTGGTTCACGAAAGTGTGACATAGGTCTAGAAAGTGAGTGTGAGGGAGCTGAAGGTAATGTCACAAGTGCAGAACTACCAGAGTGAAAAACAGGAACACCCACAGAAAGGATTCCCAAGTGATGTGAAGGTAACAGAACCCCCACAACAGAAAAGGGATCCACAATGAAGGGTGGATCAATGAAGGTCTCCGGAAAAGTGGAAGTGGTAAGAGTCCCAGAAGGGGCACTCCCAACAACAGAGATGATGAACTCCTCTGAAACACCTGTAGATGGATGAGGGACCTGCAGAGCATCATAAGTAGACTCTACGAAAAGATGACTAAGGTCAGTCAGATGCTCATCCCAATGAGGGGGCTCAAAAAATAGAAGAGCGATGTCAGATAAGTATGAGTCATCCAATGAAGGTAAAGGACTGGAAGGGGCCTTGCATACTGGAAGTGGAAAGGAGGCGGGTGTAATGACGGTGTGAGAATGAGTAGGAGACTGCTTGATATTTGATGAGATGTGGGAAGTGTCAACACTCTCTGGAATACTGAGAGAAAGAGGAGAGAAGTCCTATGTAGTACTCTCGACATCAGAACTGGATGCACAATCCTCGTCATTAGAAGTAGAACCAAGTGAGCCTGTGTCAGTGGAACTATCATCACATGAAGAATAAGAGGAGACCACTGAATCAACAGTAGCAACAACAACGACAGTATGTGAAGGGTCTCCATAGAAGGAATGAAGAATGCTCTAGACATGATGGGGTGGATCTGAGTCTGCCACGTGAAACTAGAGAGAACAAGAAACATGCATCATCATGTGACCAAATATGTGGTCGTAAGTGTCGAGGAAGTCCTCTAGATGATGATGATCAGTGGGTGTAGGAACTGGCCCAAGCAAGAAGGGTAAAAGACCATCGTAGATGAAGTAACATTCCATGGAAGCATGCTAGGCTGAATAATTCCCTCTCCCGGTGAGAAGTGGCGGAGGTTGTAAAGTGATCCTATGAAACTCAAGTCTGGAAAGAGCACTCTCCATGATGTGGAATGAAAAGTGCAAGGTGCATAAGAGCAAGACGTCGGACTCGGCCGATAATGCGTCTACATGTGAAAACCTAAAAGTACTAGTCAACCCCCCTAGAATGTGGCACTTTATAAATTAGTGTGTTTACAAAACTGACAATGTCATCACGTAATGTGCGAGAAATCATGCAACTTTGACTAAAGAAGTGCTAAACAAAAAGTTGCGAGTCAAAAGTTATGGCATTATTACAATTCCTGCAGCTAATGGAAAATGCCAATAAATGCTGCAGACACATTAAAAAAGTTCCCGAAATGGATGCGAAGAGTGTCATGTGGGTACTCGTTGGAAACGAAATCAAATTTTAGGCAGAGTTTGTTTTGCTTATGAGGGGGGATTAGCCTCCTGCCAACCCCAGACCTCGCCTTCTGTCTTCGATGCTCATAGGAAGAGTATAATACACGCAAAATACAACCTTGAAATAATTTACAATACCATGAATAATGTTTTTAATCTTAAAACATTAAAAAATAGGTTTGTTTTAATCGCCAAACAAGTTTAAAAGGGATTGATGGAGGGGCTCATGTTGAAATGTTGACCGAGCTGGATGGTGTGAGTGCAAGTCCACATGAAGACAAATATACCAGTAAGAAGAGTAACCATTGAAGTTGCAACAAAGACCCACGTGGAGAGCTAGGCACCAAAGGTGGAACGGTTGCCAAATTGCTACTGTTCCCACGTAGCTGCAGATTCCATGAGATGTATGCTATAGTCCAACAGACCAGTCCACATGTTAGCCAAGAAGGAAATGGTCAAGGAAGAAGTCTATACTGCCAAGCTGGTGCTTTAGAAGCTGAAAAATGGCCACTGTGTGCAAGGTGGAAGCAAAGGAAATAGACCTGTCTTAAAACATGAGACCATGTGCAAAGGAAACGGCCGCTGTTTGAGCTCAGAGATTGACAGAAATCCCTCAGCCTGGCAAGGCAAAATTGACATAGTTTGAGTTCGTCCAGACCAAGCCAAAAACCAGTCAAGAGCCAAGATCTGTGGGTAGGGAGGATTCCATACGTTGCAGAGTTGAAAGGAGGCTAAAGTGACTCTCAGGCCTAAGAAACGAGTTGTGCAGGTTAGCAAGGTAAGTGGTAGAGTGAATGCAAATGCAAGGAGTCTCAACCCAACGGAACATGAGCACAACAACTCTACGAGAAGTGTAAGGTAGAGTCGATCTCAAACGTGAAGATCTCAAGTCAATTACTGTAGGTATGAGTTCAATGTAGGCACGAGAATATTAGAACACAAGCTAGGCAGACCAAAGCACGAGTAGACTTCAAACTGCTGCAAATTGAGCCCTTTGTTAGGGTGAAAACACGATGTAAAATCCTGAAAAGCCAATGCAAAATGATGCAACAATGAAACCTGACCAAATGCAACGAGTGACAGAGTCCCAAAAAGTTGAGTCATGAATCAATGCACAATGAACAATGGTAGGGATGGATGCTCAACGGTGGAGCCAAAAAATCCAAACCAGCCTGAGTAAACACGAGTCATAGACCAATGTGAGGAAGGGCTCGCAGAAGATCAAATGACCAAGAAGGAGCACCTTGAACCTACAATTTTATCTCAACATAGAAAACACCAGCATAAAACCAAACATAAGAACCTCCCTTAAAAAAAATAAAATAATACCCCAAAACATGCATGCAACCCTGGAGATTCGAGTGGCTCAAGGAAACTAAGCCCTAAATCAAGCAATAAACGCACAATAGGAATAACCATTATGACACACGCACAAGAATCTGAATATCATGCTAGAAGCCGAAAAACACACAAAAAATGCTGAGGAGTGCATGGATCCACAAGATCCACTCTGATACCATGAAAGAGGGTTTAAAACCTGCAAGTGAGGATCACGAGGGACGACATGCACATCAATGGATGTGTGAATGACAGCATGAAGATATCTCGGGAGGAGCGAGCATCAACCGAATGTGCATGCAAAGATTTGAAACAAGGGCAAAATCTGGTTAAGCCATAAAACTCTCCTCTATCTCATAGATCAAATGGGGTGTACATATAGGAGGTGATGAGTAACCCCCAATGCTGCAATCATGACAACTCGAGTAGAGAGGGGAAGTTACATTCCCAGAATAGAAGTGTAACTCCCAATGACGCATATGGCGCACTGACGTGCTAACGCACTGACGCGTAAGACACATGGACCTACGATCTCACCTAAGTGAGATGAATCACCTAATGATGTGGAAAATAATACACACCAACAAAGTCTAATACGTACTCCATTATGGCCCCAAATTGTACAATTTTCTTAAGAAGACAATGATGCAAAAGCTATAGTTCAAGGATGATGCTCAGGGTTGAATTATTGCTTTAGTTAATTAGTATTCTTTGGATGAATGATAGAGTAGAGTGTGGGGATGAACATGTCAAGATATAGATAAAAATATGTACTAATTGGGTTTAGAATGTGAGCATTTGTATTAGCATATGATCAAAGCCAAACTTATCATTGTCAAAGGATAAATTATCAAATTTGAGTGTCTACATTAGGCATAGTCTTAGGAATGAAGCATATCTAGGTTCAAATCACTCCTCCCATCCGGTCTACACACTCATATCACTTTTGTACCTCTCTGCACAACTAATCATTCATCTCTTCTTGTGTTTAAAGATATTGTTACACTGTTCTATCACCATTCATTATATTAATATCTATATTCTAGATTGTATGATTAATGTGGATTACTTTATTCATAATATTCTACATGTAACATTATTACACCTACATATACACACATTTATAATTTAAGAGAATAAAATTTTAGTGAAACCAATCTTGATCTAACTTATAACCTTGACCCTAACTACCTTAGGGTTTATATATTTTTGTGGGGTAAAATCCTTTTGTTAGCTCTCGGATTGATCATTTTTTTGAGTTTTCATAGCTTATTCCGTGGTACCTTTCTCTTATGCATATATCAATGATCCCTCCACTGAATCTTTCACCATTGTGGGTTTACATGATGATTTTGATGACTGATAATTTTTCTCACTATGAGTGTGAGGACACATATGAGGATTCTGATGACATGATTTATGATACTTATGACCGTCCATATTCTACTATTGATTTTTTTGCTAATCCTATCTCTAATATCATTACCGAACACTATCAAGGTGAGGGATCCCATAATGAATATTGTACTCATAACCATGGTCTTCTTGAAGAAGAGAAATCCACTTTATATGACATTTTCAACAAAGTCCTCACCATATTGATGCACTTTTATATATTACTCGCAATAAATTCAAGCATATCTTGATTTTTTCAAGTCACGAGTCTATTGTTACAGAATCCACTATAGACACATTTACTTTTCCTACATCTACAACACCTGTATATTTGGGGGAAACTAACAACTCATATCATAATATTACTATGATTATTCCTATGTCCATTATTATTCCTACAACTCCTATATATACCCATAGTGGTTTCCACATTCTTCTTCTTCTAGAACACAATATCTTGAAGCCCTTATTCATATTTTAAAAAGTAAAATCTTACAAATACAACAAGATTCCTCTCCTTCTTCTCGGGTCATGAATGATACCTGATTGCTTCATAACCCACTTACCCCTGAAGTGGCTTCCTATCTCTTGCTTATTGGTTTCTTTACTCCTAAGCTTCTTATTTATGATTGTAAAGGTGATCCTGAAGAGCACCTTAGTGCTTTCCATGTTTCTTTCTTTGATTATACTTACAATGACACATTACTTACCAAGTTATTTCCTATAAGCCTTGAGGATTTTGCTTTAGAATGGATTTATGATTTTCCCATTCATTCATTTTGGGCCTTTACCCCCTAGCTAATCAATTTATTGCACAATTCTCTAACAATATTAGGGACAAGGCTTCTTATGCTCAAATGTCTAAAATGTAACAATTTTATAATGAACACACAAATTATTATGTTCTACGCTAAATATTATACTTACTAAGATGAACACTATTCTATCTAATAGTGAGATCTAAGATATATTTACTCAAAGCAATTTTTCCTATCTGAAAAAAATATTTATATTCAACAAGTTTCACTCATTTGATCATTTATGTCACACATTAAAAGAGTGTGAATCTAAGCTCCTCATCATGAACAAGATCAAACATGTTACCACTGATCTCAACTCTTGCTCAAACAAGTGCACTTTACCCATTCTCATGTGGTACATATCTATCTCTTGTCTAGATTGCTTGATCATATACAATCATATGTCAACAATTTATAAGAATTGAGCATGAAATCCATTTAGAAACTCCACTTGTCAGCGTCCAAACTTCACACCTTAGATTTCACCTCTAAGTTCAAAAATGTACAATAGGGGATAAAATGTCCATACAGTCCTTACCCTAGTGTTCAGTTTTGAACTTGCTCACTTTGGTCCCAAAATTTCAGTTACACATTATTCTTTGCATCATTTACTTCTCCTTAGTCAGTCTTTGTAACTTAAATTACCTTCAAACACATATATAAGCAAGTGAAACTCACCTCATTTAGTACCTAACACTCTTATGGACTCATATTGCAAAATCTAGCACCAAAGGCACCCAATGCTCCCTACACTCTACAAATACCTTTACATATTCATTAGGGTAGCACCATCCACGAGTTTAAAGCTTCCCACTAGGTCAAGGGGATTGCTTCCCACATTTATGAGCACTCAAGGTCACTCACTCAAGTAGATTTGCAAGAGAGAAACTCAAGTCAATATTTTTCAAAGGAAGGATGTTGAATTTTATTGCACTACAACTAGATATCACATGCTAGGTGAAGAATGATGTGCAATTTGAAGCCTCTTCAGAGTAGTGCTAACATTGGTGGTGCAAAGAGTACCCACAACCCAACTAATGTTTATTTTGTAGGACTTCTCATCCAAGATTAGGGTTTGAATGATTGAGTAGAGCATTCAAATACCCCCACATTGTGATTACAAGTGACCAACAAAGATATTCAGACAAATGAAAAACTTAGAAAGTTGTAGATCCTAGTTTTGAGCAGGGTCAAGATCATACAAATATTTGTGACCTTACTATACAGTCCCTCCTAGGATAATCTTAAAGTCATAGTTCTATTTGTGAATAATTTTTAGATCAAAATATACATGTTCCATCATCTAGATCACCCAGATTAGTCTAAACTCATATGTAATAAGCTACGTGCGCTCAATCCCATGTATATGTGAACTTGTATTATATAGTGTAAAATTGTTGCAAGTATTAATACATTATTATGATATTGAATGTTTAATGTTAGAAGTTAATTAATCAAAATAGCCACATGTAGCTTCTATTTCATTCCTTTTTGGTTAGTTGTAAATCTCAATCAAATCTGAAAAGGGTGAAAACATTTGGTGAACCCACTTTTGATCGAATCCTTAACCTAATCTAGGATCTATTCCTCGTGTATTAGGCTTTTTGATCTCTAAACCATAGATGTCATAGGGTTCCATAATTTTATTGTATATTCAGTCTTAAATCTGATTTGTGAATTTTTTCTAGGGTTTCATGGTTGGTTCTACTCTTTGGGTCACTTTTTAGGGCTCCTAATTGCCAAGTCACCTTTGTTGCATATCTAAAGCATAATCTATTTTTAAATTCCTTTGAGGTTATCAATTATTTTTATGTATTTAATGAAAAAATCTTTTTTTCCCTCATTTTTAGCACACTTTTCAGAAAGTCAAACTTAATATTTTTAGTAATTAGGGCATAATTAAAAAAACACACTTTTGGAAAAATACCTTGGAGGTTTTTATTTCACATAAGTAAAGTAAAAATACATTTTTTTGTAAAATTAAAATTCTATTTCGAGATATGGGCATTTTATTCATTTGATGACAACCACTTTTTGCTCAACATCAATTTTTGGGTCTTATCCCAATGGTCTCTTAATTTTCAGACCTCAATGTGTTGATTATCATTCTTTACTACCTAATTGGACTTTCTTATATAATTGTTTCTACCATCATGGTTTATGTTATTTCAATTCCTTCAATTCATAATGAGGTTAGATTTTATAACACCCTTATAGAGTCCATTCAATCATTATAACATGCTTTTCAAACACAATTTTAATACATGCATGCTGAAATATAAACTCTCAAGGATGTTATATCACATCTAAATAATCCTTCTAACAAGCCATGTCATACACATGCCTTACATAATACATTAGCTCATACAACTGAAGTAAAATTCCTATATAGAGGCAACAGTGTGTGTGTTCCACAAGATCAATCTCGACCATTAAGGCAACCACAACTAAAGGAACCTATATGGTTTGATAAAAATGCTAGACAACATGATATCCTATTTGAGTTACTCAATAATCACTTAATCACCTTTTTATCTAATCATTACTATCGATACTATCGACTTGAAAGAATGTAAAGGTCAACCATTTTATAATTATTATGCTTTACAATAAAGAATGCAACAATTTGAGTGTAAGGGATTTATTTCATTTGATACATGATATTTTACTACATATTCATCTTCAATTTAAAAATCTAAATGAATTTCTAATGTTGATCCATCCATGTCTAGTGAACATAATGTAATATTGAATGATGCAACTTTTGCATTAATATAAGAGCTGAAAGAGTGTTCGTGAGAATCGATACGGAAACTGTGCACCACATTGACATTGCACTCCAATGGTAACATGATATCTCTAACGTAATCAACAAGATTTGAGCAAAAATGGAAAATAATGCAACAAAATAATAGATAAGCTCATGTAGAGAAAGACAATGGAGTGGCTTGGCATTCTCATAAATTAGAAGGAAAGGGTACATATAAGGGTACTGAGTAACCCCCATACATGACACATAAGCCCTAACCCTAATGACCTATGATCTCACCTAAGTGAGATGAATCACCATGGGTGAGGGAAATTCACATAATAATAATTAGAGGTGAAATAATATCCCTCACACCAAGAAGAGCCACCTATTCAACAAGAGGATATGAATACAATACCTCCTTCGAAAGAACCAATAGTAGTTGCAGACTTACATCCTATTATTGTACAAAATAACATGAAATTATTACCAATCAAACATGACCAATTACACATGGCCTCAGAGCACGTAGAACATACAAAGGAAAATCTCAATGCTAATACAATATTACCAACACGGATCCATTGAACAAAGACGATAATTGGGTTGATGATTGGGATTATGATAAAAATTATGATGAATAAATTGATATGCTAACCAATCCTTATATGGATATATCTCCTTATCTAATGCAAACTATGCTAGATTCTATTCCAACTAACAACATTGATTGCAATAACAATACTGTTTCACCTGATTCTTAGACATTTCTTTGAATATTGAAGAAACAGATAGGGTAATGGACGTAGGAGGAATACCTATTGAAATGCTGGTTGTTGGGTTGTTGCGCGCGTATGACTTCTAAATCAACAGCTGACCATGAGAGCTTCCTTTTGGCGAGGAGGAACTACCTATAATGGAAAGTAAGACCACCAAATAAAAGTTAAACAATATGTGTAGTGAACTGCCTAGCGTGTGCTAGATCCGGGAAGTGTGATACTTCCTAGACGACTGTCAGTCCACTGTTTAAAAAATTTGATGCTAGAAATGAAGTAAATCCTATTGTAATTAGAATGATTTAGGTATCTCATTTAAAAACACAATAAGAAAGATATAATCTAACAGGCTAGGTTAAAATAAGATCCGAAGGTCAAGTAATTGGTTTTGAGTCTCTGCAGGTCTGATAGAGGTCTCAGGCAGGTCACATATGATTACGGGTGGTGTGAGAATAGATGGGGTAGGTTTCTATTCTGGGATCTATTGGTAAATACAGAGACTGACGCCGGTTGAGGAGAACCAGTGATGGTTACTGTGGAAAACTGGGAATACCACATAATGAGCTTTTGGTCTCCCTTGTGATTGCACAAAGGACTTTGGTTGGTCGGAATGAGGTATTAGGTGGTTTGGCTGGGATTTGGTGAGGTTTTAATGGGGATATAGAGGGGTGAGTATCAAAAGAGGTCAATGGGTGTCCAGGAGAACAAAGGATGAAGATACAATGATTAAATGGCCGAACCAAAGGAGTACAATGTTCTACTTACTTGGAACCTGGTTTTGGGTGCTTGTGAGTGATGGATGAAGGTGCTGGTAAGAGGTTGAATGCTGTTGAGGATCACCAAACGCTGGAAAGCTCCTGCATGGGTTGCATGTGCATTCCCTTTTGCTTGGTTGGATCAAATCTATGCTGGGGCAAGTGCTGGATGATTGTTGGGTGATTTTTGGATTCCCGTGCAAGAGAAAATGTTTGATCTCCTTCCTTGCATGCATGTTCTCACAGAAACTTGATCTAAAGAGATGTATTATCTCTCAAAAAAATTCCCAATGTTTTCCAACCTAAAAATAAGGTTGTTTTGGGGATTAAAAGGTGACTGATGGTGGTTCTGGATTAACCGACGGCAGTTAGGGGTAACCGGCATTGGTCAAGGTGGGATTTCCTAGGTTTACTAAACTAGGTAGATCCCCTTGATTTTTTGGGATCTTGTGTCGTTCACCCGCGGATCAGACTGGAAGCTTCTTATTAACATGCGGGAATATGGTTAGAGGGAATGTAGGCGTTTATTTTTAGGGTTTGGGTTAGTCTTAGTTAGTTATGACAACTTACTAAGAATAGGTCTTAGGGTGAGTTGGCTTGGTGAGGTGTCTAGGTGAAGTGTAAGTGTGGGCATTATTTAAATTAAGATATTTAAATAATAAATATTGTGAAGATAATGAATGAATTAAATTAAATTAATTAAATTAATATTAGTGGGGTGAAGGGGGCCATGGCTAGGTGAATGTGATGAAGGTATTTATTTTTCGAGGGACCAAAGGGGAGTGTGACCTAATTTTGGTGTCTACAAATACAAAGGACTCTACACCTGTTACCAAAATAAAAGCATATATTACAAATTATCACAAAATAAGTATTGACGACTTACTTGATGATATATGGATCTCTACATGTATGGGAAAGTATAGGCTAAATCCTAAGTATGCCTTTAAAATGTCCTCTAGGGGCAACATGCACGATAGTTCCTATAAATACCCTCATGAGCATTTGCACAATCTTGAGCCTATTAATGAAGAAGATGACATTATTTCACTAGAAGTTTTACATATTTCTCAAGGTTTAGCTGCAGAGCATAAAGCTACATAAATGGCAAAATATAACACCCAAGTGAATCCACCTGCTCATCCTCTTGATAAATACTTATGGTAGATCCCATGTGTCATTATTCTACATTACAACCACTAATGTATCCAACATTACATTCTCACTACTGTTACTTAGTCCTTTCAATTGTTACTATATATTCAATCTTCATCCACATGCACCACTATATGATACCTTATCCAATTCTTGAGGGCATATATGAATCTCCCTTCCTTTTTTCCCAAGAATAGGTTTCCTTGCATGTGCCTGCATACTTTGATAAGGGTCACATTTGCAATATGTTTCTCTCTCTCGTTATGTCTTACCTCTTCTATCGCAATGAATTCTACAGATCCACCAAAAGCAATACCAACCGATTGCAATCTTTTCAAGGCACAATATCCTACTCATAAATGTTAATTCAAAGTCTTCTGCTCCATAAATTATTCCTAGAGACACTTCACCTAATGCTTCTCGTAGACCTTCTTTGGCACATTCAGGAACTAAGCCTTCATATAATCTGTTTTAGTTTCTCCACCTCTTTAGGAGGTTCTCATTAGATAGATTTCATGTTATCCTCTTTCTTGTACATAACTATACAATAGAAAATACAAAAAATACCAATATAATAAAAAACACAAAATCATTCAAATATTTTCAAAAATTCAAAAAACAAGATCGATTTCTATAACATACAATGTTAGCACTTTACATTACACATGTTGTTTATCCTTCTAGTTTGATATAGATTAAAAAATTTATTCTTTACACATATGCACTCATAATGTATGTTGAGCATGATGCAAGACATACATATTGATACATGATTATGAGGGCTATCATGGTTTCTTACATATTTTTTTTGCGGGAATCCATCCACACAAACTAGGCTCTATTATTTCATTATAGTTCCTTTTAACTTCCTCATTACACTTGATTACATACATAGTGTATTTGTTATCTTTTGAACTAACAAGACTAACACATGTGTCTTGTGTGGTGTTGACAGTTGTTTCATATGCTTCTATATATTTTCTTGTTATGTTATATCATCACATCATGATACTCTTATTTTCTATACATGTTTTCCAGTTATGTATGTAGTTATTTGTTTGCTACTATGATTGTGGCCCTAGGGCCTTATTTGTCTTATGACACCATGGGTGTCCCATGTTTGTGGTATCATGCCTTTCTTGTGTGACATTACATCTCTTGATTACAACCCAATGTCATTGATTGTATTACAATGTTGTGGGTGTCCCATGTTTGCAGGTGCTAATCCTTTTATGTGAAACTATTTGCACTGCTATCTTTTCACTTTTTTCTACTTACATATGCACTATTATTATTGTTTCTACTAGTTATCTTGTTGACATTATTGCTACTATTATTCTTATTGTTATTATTTCTCTTTTTGTATCCAATGGCCTCCACCATGCACATCCTATTTGTAGGTACAAGTTCTTCTTAGTAGCCACCACATCAACACTTTATGTGTTTTCTATGAAAATTATCAGTCTTATCAGACAATGTTACACATCTATTCTTTTGAGCCACATGTGCCTCAAAATATGGGGAATTCATCTGGGTAAATTTTATTCTAGTTGCATTTTAACACATTTCACCTCTATTTAGTTTCAACTCAGTTGTGCGACACATGGGGAGAGTATGGGGGAAACTTATTCTCTTTTATATTATGTGTTCTAAATTACAAAATTGGGCCTAGATCTGTCTGTAGCGGTGTGGTATGTGGGGTCATGGAAGGTATTGAAGTGGCGAAGTTCTTCATATGAGTTCCTTATTCTCCTCTCACACTTAAAGAGAAGATATAAAAGTTCCTGAATGACTTTGATACATGGTATTATTCCTTTATGGGGTGTTTTGTCTCCTCATTTTTCTTCTTTATCTTTAACATTCGTGTATTGGGTTATATACACCCAATACTTTGGTATCTCCTTGACACAATTGGGGAATGATCACCCCCAATCCTTCAACAAATTTTATCAATCCAAATCTCCAAGTACAAGTAAAGAATGAGAAAATCATCCCTCCACAAAACAAACATGTGTATTCCTTCCATGTTTTTCATCTCTGTTTATAGTTTCAAATTTCATTTACATTACATCTTTACATTTTAGTTGAAGTTCAATCCATTATTATGGACATTGACTACACTTTGTGTTACAATTTTCATCATGGAGTGTGTCAACACCAATAAATTAGGATCTTACAAAGCAAACATTGAGTGAAGACAAAGGGTGTCTACACACTCAGGTATCTTTTCCTTTAAGCATGTAATTTCATTTCATACTTAAAGGGGGGAAAATGTAGACACTCAAATTTGGTAATTATACTCTTTGACACTTCTAGTATTGGCATTTCTCTCTTGCTAAAACAAGTACAATTTACCCATTCTCATATGGTACATTTATATGTATCTTGTTTAGATTGCTTAATCATACACACTCATATGTCGACAATTTTTGAGAATTGAATGTGTGAAATCCATTTAGAAACTCCACTTGTCACCTTCCAAATTTCACACCTCAAATTTTCCCTTTAGGGTAAATAACATATAATAGGGGCCGAAACATCCATACGGTCCTGATCCTAGTGTACAATTTTGAAAATTTTCACTTTGGTCTTGAAATCTCAGCCACACATTATTCTTTGGATCACTTAATACTCCTCAGTCAGCTTTTGTAACTTCAATTACCTTTGGAAGCATATATAAGCAACTCAAACTCACCTCATTTAGTAACTATCACTCTTATGGACTCCTTTTACAAAAGTTGGCACAAAAGGCACCAAAATCTCCCTACCCTCTGTAAAAACCTATGTAAATTCATCAGGGAAACACCATCCACAGGTATGAATCTTCTCACTAGGTCTTGTAGGTGTGAGGTATTTGTTTTCCTTTTATTTAGTTATTAGGAATTTTCCACCTCACACATGGTGATTCATCTCACTTACGTGAGTCATAGATATTTTAGGGAGTTATATGACATGAAAAATTCTGTCATAACATCTGTCATATTTGTCATATGTGTCATTGTCATATGGGAGTTACATGTTATTCCTAGCATCGTAACTCCTCACTCCATCATTAGAGTATGACATGTATAGGCATGAGAGCTACACAACATGGGAGTATGACTTCTCTTTTTGATCTATGAGAATGAGTAGACCTATTTTTATTTGCATGAACAATTGCTTATGGTTAATTTTCTTGTTGATTACTTGGAGCACATTCTCATTTCCATTAGAGTACAATAACCTTGATGTGCAAAGGCTCCGTTGATCCTCGTGGTTCACTCTCACATGGCATCAAAGTTGCATTGTTTCAGTAAACGTGTTACTCGTATTGGTTTGTTGCTAATTACTTCCGGTTTTAAAATTTATTAGCTTATTGTGTAAGTTTCATTAATCCATTATTGATTTGTGCATTTTGGTACTAATCCAGGTTAACATCATTTTTTTGGAGTTTTTTTTTTGATGTTTTCTTTAGTATCTATGTAGATAGGTGTTTTCTAGCTAAAACATACTATCTACAGCTAACTTTGGCAGAAAATCATACTTGGAGGCATTTATGTGTTGCTGGTATTTGGTTTCTAGGTTTTCCATTAGGCTTTGTTCTAAGTTTTTTGGTTCCAACACTACCATATTATTCCTCCATCCTATATCCCATGATCTTTTTCTCCTTCCCTTGCCTTTGGAATCACCTCTTCCTTACTTTTCTATCTAGCTCCTACCAAGCTTTGCTTGGGCTCTCCATCAAGCACTTCGATCTTGTTCTTTCTAACTCGATTGAGCCACCTTAGGCTCAACCTCCTTCTTACTGCACAAATATCTATACCGATCTCTTACTAGCTTGGGTCTGAATCGAGCCCCCTTACCTCTCGAGGATCACCTCTTGGTGGTTTCTTCATTTTTGAGCTCATCATTCAAGCTATGTCTAACCAGTGGTCTCAGACATGTTTTGATTTGTGTTAGTTTTCATGACTGGCTGGTTCAACCATTCATTTAATCTTCCTATGTTGTATTCTTCCCTACACCACCGAACTCCATTCCTACCCTGAGCCCTTCCGATCTCACCCTAGTTCCAACCCTGTTGGGATTGCATTGCCATTTTTGTATTTACCCCTCGTCCTCCTTGTACCCTGATCCGTCGAGATCCATCTCTTAGGGAACCTATTTTGTGGGATTGATCCCTTGAGATCCATGTATTTGACCCTACCGAGCTTGCAACTTTCTTGGCCTCCTCCCTTCACCAAAAACCTTGTCCTCATGGTCGGCCTTGTAACACCTCTACGAAGTGCAAACCCTACTCGCATGCATTTTCTCAAACCTTCCTCACCGTTTAAGAACTTACCTACCTCGGGCACCTCCCCTTATTTTGATCACCTTTTACAACTTTCCCTCCCATTTTATTTAAACATGCAACTTTTATTATTTAAGTTTTGTTTAAAGTTTATAAACTTAGTTTATAAACTTTAGAACTAGCCTTTATAAAATTTTAACTAGTATTTAGATTATTTAGAAGAGAAGTGTTATTTAATTAGATCATATTGTTGTTAGTAGTAAAGTTAAAAATTTCATACAAATTGTACCCTTTTATTTTTTAAATCAATTTTTGGTTAATTAAGATAATGAGGAAAACTTTAAATTTAACATTATTGGGCATTTTTTCTAACGTGTGCTTGTGAAGGGGATTATCATTTTCTAGATTTTTTTTTTTCATTTTGAGAAGGTTTTGACTCTTTCACCTGTCATTTTACATTGTTTCAAGCTCTTATTATTACTTACAGGTTAGTGAGCATGTCTTCCACAACCTTGTGGCAAGGGAGCTCCAAAAAACGTGAGACATTGTCTCTCACACAAAACTTTGTTTTTCCCTTATTGCTTGTTTTTGCCTTGTTTTTTACTTGTTACGACGATGATTCACTTCGATCACTTGAAAATTATTGTGGCCTCCACACTTCTATGTTTTTATGCCAATTATAAGGTGAGTGGTCGTTTGTTTCATGACACACAAACACATTTGATTATAATCAATGCATTAAACTATAAAGTGCCATAAACAAGGGTGAAAATATTGTTCTAGGGTGTGTGTACATTTCCTCTATTTTTACATTCTTGCTCTCTCTCTCCTCATGATGTATGATAGTATTGTTCCTTTTCTCACAATGTTTAATTTTTTTGAATGGAGATATAAGATGATTATAACACTATGGGGTAAAGGGTTGTACCACATCACTATGGGAGTGGAAAAAGAAGCAACAACCAAACTCGAGAAATCTAGGTCTTTAACCGATATGATGAACCCTTAGGTATTATTTGTATATTTGTCTCTCCTAACTTTTTCTTCAACATCGAGTCTTTGATAACACCTGATGGATATTGGAAAACTCTTGATGATGTGTCTGGAAAACAAGATGACATGAGATCGCATGAGTTAAATAATTAATTCATAGGATTAGCTCCTAATAAAATTGATAACCTACAAGCCTTTTTATCAAAATTTGTTCACACTAGACTATTGTTGAAAGAATGTGGAGTTGAAAAAAGGGTCCCTAACTGCTATTATCCATTCTCTCTAAGTTTGGCACCTAATAATATGTCTTCATTTATACCTTTCACGCTATGAAAGAAGCTTTAGGGAATGCTTGGAATATGCTCTCATTTGGTAATTATTCGTCCCAACTCATTCTAGAATAAGATAAGTTGATTCAAATGGGAGAAATCAAGTCCAAGTCACATGCCCTAGTGGCAAGTATTGGTAGAGGAAAGGAGAAGAAACATGAGAAGAAGAAAGAGAAAAAGGAAAAACCTAAAAAATAAGCTAATACCACTCAAACCAAACCCAACACAAATACTTATACTTTTGAGGCAAAACCAAAGAAGGAAAAGTGTAAGTGTTCCTATTACAAGAATTCAGGACATGAAGAGCATCAATGCATGAGAAAACAAATTGACCACCTAACTCATTTAATTGAGAAAAATAATATAGGTGTTCTTGAGTCTATCAAGAAAAATTCTCTGAAACACGAGTCTTCCAAAGCAAAATAATCCAAAGTTGAGAAGAACAAAGGTAAGGCCCTTGTAGCAAGGGTTACTCCATCAAAATGGGTTATAGTTTATGGTGCCTCGCACCACATGGGTTATTCATATGTTGAGTTTTCTGACATTGAACCATGTGGTATGCCTCAGATCACTTTGGGTGATGACACTTCCATGTTGGTTATTGGTAGTGGATCGGTAGGAGTAGATGGTGGAACCTTTAACAATGTTTTAAGTGTTCCCTAATCTGTAGAAATCTACTTTGGAAACTTACAAAACCACACACTACTGTTCCTACTTCCAAATTACTTGAAAATGATAGTTCTGAAAGTTAGTGAATGAATTATAGCACTTAGAACTAATTTATAACAATTAAAAGAAACAATTCAACATACAACACAATGTTTTTATCCTAAAAATCCCTAGATTGAGGGAAAAGTAGTCGCGAAGGGAAATTACTCTTTCTTCCCAGTTATATATTATGCAATTGAAATGAATATAGATTACAAGAAGTGGAAGGAAGATAAAAATATTTCTTCCACCTTCTATACTTGCTTGCTCTGCTCATACACCTTGTTTCTACAAATAAATTCTACCACCAAAGTCTTCTTGCTCACTTCTCCCATGAATTGATGATCCAAATCCACTTTCTCTTCTTATTTTTATAGCTTCTTCTCATGTCCTCCTGTGCACTGAAGAATAGGAAGGGTCATATAAAGAAGATACACCATCCAAACACTTAAAATCCATGACTATTTGTGTATGCATTTTTTTGTTTTCATTAGTGTTAGGATTGTCAGTGAACGTAGATCGGTGGTTACACACGCACTGGTTTGTGTAGAGGAGTGGTTACACAACCACCAGGGTGGTTACGTAACTACCACTTGACACAAGGTCATGGTTCTGTAACTTGACAATATTCTCTCCTTTCTGATTAATTTTGCTTTTGGTTCTGGTTTCTCTGATGAAGTGGTGTTTTTCTAGATCCCTATGGATCACACCTCCCCTTATTAAAAGGATTTTGGTCCCACAAAATATTAATGGGGGAGTATACAAGGAAAAAATTCCCTCACTTTCTCCTTCGAGTACCATCGGGCATGCCTTGGTGTCTTCCCCTTGAGTCTAACCCACCAAGACTCATGTGAACCTCTCCTTGTTTTTCTAACCTTTTGTTGTAGCACTACATCTTCCTCCAACTCACCTCATGAGTCCAAGATGTAATTTTATAGGGAAGGTAGCAAATGAAATTCTTCTTCCTCATCAAGAATATATGGCCCATATAGGTGCAAGTTCTCACAATTTACTACTAAGTACATCCACATGAAGGATGAAAAGTCAAGTCTGAAAGCATCTTCTCTAACCTGCTCCAGTATAATGAAGGGTCCATACTGTAATGGCTTGAGTTTCCTTGCTTGACCTTGTAGTATTTCCTTTCTCAAGTAAAGCCAAACCTTGTCTCCACCATGAAGTTTTTTCTCTCTAAGATGTTGATCGGGTCTAGTCTTATACTTTGCTTGAGCATTCTCTAATTGTTATTTTACTTTGAGATGGATTTACCAGATCCTCTCAACAAAATTCCCTACTCTAGTCACTTCTGAATCATGTATCTCCCCTTATTCTTGTTGTCTAATCGCAATGTCTAGTGGATTGGTAGGTAGATATCCCAAACATGCTTCAAAAGGTGACTGCATAGTGGATGTGTGTACCACTCTTTTGTAGGAATGTTGAATGTAGGCTAAGGACTCATCCCAAATTCGTGGATATTTACTATTATACCCTCTAATCAGCTGTACCAAAGTCTTGTTCAACACTTGTATTTTCCCGTCTATGTGGGGATGGAAGGTTGTGCTTATTTGTAACCTGGTGTCCATATTTTCCCAAAAATTAGTCCAAAACTTCCTCAAGAATCTAGAATCTCTGTCAGAAACAATAGACTTTGGAAAACCAAAATGTACCCATATATTATCAAAGAAAAGTTCAGCTACCTCATCTCCTTTTATTTTCTTTTTACATGCCATAAGAACAAACATTTTATTGAATCTATCAACAACAACATATAGATAATCATGGCCATGTTTATACATAGGTAGTCCTCCTACAAAATCCATAGAGACATCCTCCCAAGGTCGAGTAGGGATTGGTAAAGGCATATACAAACCTTTGTGATTTTAGGCTTACTTTTACAAAAAAGTTTAGATCCTCTTATGAATTTGGATACTTCATCTTTCATATTGGGCCAATATACATACCTTTGCAAGTGGGCCATGGTCTTTCCAACACCAAAATTTCCTACTACTTTCGAGGTACGTGCTTCCCTCATCAATAGAAGCCTTTGTTTTTTTGGCAGAAAAAGATTCTCCCATTGGTAGATCAACCCATTCTTGAGATAACAATCATCAATACATGTATTTTCGACCCCCTTGGACTACATGTATTTTCATCCCCCTTTGACTGTATCTTTTGATATGTCACCCAAAGCATATCCCTCTCCTTAAGCTTCCTTTGTGAAGGGCTCAACATGAGAGATAGTGGCCAAAATAGAGATTTTCTCTTGTGTAGGTGGCCTAGACAACATGTCTGCCACCAAATTTGTGCATCCTTTCTTATATTTTATCACCAAATGGAACTGCTGAAGGAACCCCATCAACTTGTAGTGCCTTGCATGCTGTAATTTAGAATGTGCTTGTAAATAATGGAGAGGTTTGTGGTAAGTGTGCATAATAGTTTCTTTACCCAACAAATAATGTTTTCATTTATTTATTGCCTGAACTAAAGCATACATTTCTTTATAATATATTTAATATCCTTTAACCGATGAAGTGACCGTTCGCCTGCTAACCATATTGCTACCTCCTGTAGCACAACTGCTCCCATGGTACTTCACTGGACCTCTATCTACTTCAACAGGGTACTAACCTCCGCCGAGAAAGTATTGGCGCTGTAATTTTGTATTTTAATAACTTAAAATACTAGTCTTGTTCCTTACCCCAGTCAAACCCTTTAGTATTTGTGGTTGCTGTGTGTAGAGGTTCTACAATAGCGCGAGACCAGCATGAAATTCTATGCTTTGTCCGCTCCCCACAACTCCTTACTATCAGGGGCTCCGTTGGTGTTGGCCAGTGGGGGATGGCTTACTTCTTGGATCCACTCGTACTGATCTCCTCTCTAACTCCGACCTCCCCCTATATCCGGGGTTTTGTTTCGAAAATTACACTTCTGTCATGTTGTATAACCGTTGTTTCTCTGCGAACTTCCCCCACTTGCTGCAACTGGGTTCTATGTTCCTCCCCTGTGGCCCTACAAAATTTAGAAA